>CP139502.1:229163376-229247059 GCA_021014915.2 Artemisia tridentata subsp. tridentata
TTTCTTAGTGCTCAGTAGTTTTGTT
The DNA here is from genome assembly GCA_021014915.2 of Artemisia tridentata subsp. tridentata. Taxonomy (NCBI): domain Eukaryota; kingdom Viridiplantae; phylum Streptophyta; class Magnoliopsida; order Asterales; family Asteraceae; genus Artemisia; species Artemisia tridentata. The sequence goes on from CP139502.1 coordinate 229,163,402, forward strand.
AAAGGCTGACCATAAAGGATTTATTTGTCAAGACAGACATATCAGATAATTACTTTCCTACAAGGTATATGAGTTGTATAAACGCTCTTTAAAGAAAATTACTTTGAATTGGAAGCATCAAACAGGATAAAGTAGTCGGGTAGGTATGTCTGCCTGAATGTTTAAATGTCTAGCATTTCGTTTCTGGGGTTTGAATAATGCCTAAAGGTTAATCCTGGGTAAGACTTGTGGGTATGTATATCCAACTTTGCTTGATCCTTTCTAAACTGGATCCTGATTTAGATTCGTTGTCCTACTTGGTCTAACTAGTACTTCTGTAATGATAAGGTTTGGTGACTATGCCAGAGATAGTGATTTGGATTGCCTCGTGAGATCTTATGTTTTCCGTTACGATACGAATCAACTTGCTGTATATTTCTAGTCCTTGTTTGTGGTTCCAAAACCCCTTTCGTTGTTTTCTTATGCCGTGAAATTCTCCTTGTAGGTAGAAAACCTTTCCTAGAAAAGTCAATGGTGAAAATCCAACTTAACGGTTAAGTGAGTGACATGTGGTGTAGGTACTCAGAGAGAGTTGGTCGATTAGGATGTTTATGAAGAGTTTACTTGTTTACAAAGCTTTTCTTTCTTGGGATGTTTTGAATGAAAATTGTTGTTAGAAATCTTGAAAAGATAATTGTTTCCTTCATGGCATAATCTTCCCTGAATTAGACATAGTTGATCAGGCTATGTATAATTGAGGGCAAATAATGTGATGCTTGGTTTGGTCAAAATAGCCTTGGGTTTCTCAAAAGTTTTAGATGGTGCTCAACGTGATGTTTGGTAAAATGGTAGTAAATAGTTGGTAGGATGGCAGAAAGCCAATTTATAAGGCGGTAGTAACATAACTTGCTTTAAAAATGTTGCGAAATAACTCCCTGAGATGATAGTAAAATAGCTTAAAGTAGGGTTAGGTGAGACAGTTTTTAATAAGCGGTATTAAAATATCTTGCAACAAAATCTGTTGGACGGGTTATAGGACGTGTGGAACACCTTACGGAATGGTAATAGCCTATAGTTGGAGATGAATCCTTACTTAACCCCCTTCTAAGATAGTGGTGTGTTGTTGTGAAATGGTTGAAAATCACATAATCGAAGTAGGAAATGAAATAAACGAAGATTGTGATCACGGTGGCGATGCTAAAAGATAGGGATTACATTTGATAGAAGAGTACATGATACAACGAGGTTACAAGAAAGTACTTAAGATAGACTACTTAAAGAAATACAACCCTAGCAGGCTCCATCCATGGTTTATTATTAAGGCAGAAGTTCCTTGTTCTTATCCATTGTCATTGTCGTTGTTGCCTTGACGAGCTTCACATTTCAACGAGCTCTTCCCTCATTCTGGTTTCTCAGCTCTGGGCATTCGCTCTTGAAGTGTCCAATTATTCCACACTCATGGCAGGTCACCGTGACTTTCTGGCTCATTACGCGGGTGGGGGCCTTGCAATTCTTGGCTTTGTGCCCGACCCTTTGGCAGTTTCCACATTGAGTGAGGCAAGGTCCATTGTGGTGAAACCGGCACTTAATGCACTTAGGTAGTGTCCCTGCATATCCTTTCTTTTACTTGGCCCAACAGCACATGCTTCCACTACTTCTTGTATCTTAGGTGGTTGCGGGGTAGCATTGTCTCCCTGGTTGTTATCCCATTTTCTCTTGTTGCTGTTGTTCCATTTTTGTCTGTTTTCCATATTGTTTCCTATGGCCTGAGTGTGAGCTATGTGTTCCTTTGCCTCGAGCGCCATATGGATAGCTTTAAGCATGGTATCGGGTTATGATGAGGCAACCAACATGCGAATTTTAGGGGAGAGTCCCCCGATATACCTCTCAAGTTTCTTGCTTTCCGGTTCATCCATTGTTGGGCCTAATCGTGCTAATTCGTAAAACTGAATATTGTACTTGACAACATCATCTCCTACCATGGTAAAGTTGAGGATTTCCTGTTTTAGTGCTTGTAGTTCGCTTCTTGAACAATATTCTAAAGTCATCATCCTTCTTAATTTCTCCCAAGAGATTGAGTAAGCAGCGTCGACCCCTACTATCTGAACATGTTTAGTCCACCATTCCTGGGCATGATCCCGAAAAGTGCAAGTGGCGAACTTGACCTTGTCTTCCTTGCGGCAGTCACCACACCAAAATATCGTTTCTACTTCTTCGAACCATTTGTAAACTTCCTTCGCTCCTTCAGTTCCGCTAAAGGTGTGGGGGTTGCAATCCATAAATTCCTCATGGGTAAGATTTTTGGCGAAGGATGTGGCTTGTGTCATGTCTGGAGTGGCTTGCTTTAACCTAACTGCTTCAACATCATAAAAGACCATGAGAATTTATAGGTGATAAAGATCATCATACTCACATATACGCAACCATGACATGTATAAGTGGGGTGAAATCGCGACAAGATGAAATCGTGAAATGTCATATTTGTAACCATAACACACGTGGATATCTAAAATGAAAATTTCGGTCTTACATGGACCAATATCATAGATAGCACAACCATATCCATATAGTAAGTCAATACTTGGTGATTTCATTGTACAACAATCAAAATACTACAAGTTTCTTTGAACCATACCACACCTCCCGTGGCTAGGAATATAGTAAAAGCTAGTAAAGATATAAGTCTAGTCTAGGGATTCCCTAGTGCTCCTCTGAGTGAATCCAGGGTTGTGGCATCTTGGAGTCGGGATGAGTCCTGATGTGGGGTCTGGAGTAGTGCATCGATCATATCCTAGATAGTGTAGATTCCAAACCATTCTTGAGGAATCTGCTGATGTTCCTGTTGAGTCGGTGATCTTGGTATTATCCACAAGGTGTCATCTAATTCCTGATATGTGGGAATGGGAAAGGGAAATGACATCGGTGGTGATGGGAAGGCAGGGGCAATCCCCTGAATCTCAAAAGTCCTAATGTCATGCCGGGTAGTCTCTACTAAATCCGGCTCAGGTAGTGCTACTACCTCAAATAGGTGGAAATTATCATCCAACAATGGTGAGTGTGGTGAAGTAGGTGTACGAGTGGATGAAAAAGCGTCCTCGATATCCGAGTTTGCTAGGATGATAATAGGGTGGTTGGGTGAAGACATCCGTGTGACAACCGGTGTGAAATAAGTAAATAACTCCTCACATTATGCGAGTTATGATGAAATGATGTATGTATGAAACCGCATGTATAGTGAATATGCACTTATGATGAAATGGTGAGATGCTATGATGATGTAGTTATAGACTAGGGTCAATGATACAACCTAGTTCGCTATAACCTTTGCTCTGGTACCAATCTGTCACACCCCCAAATTTCATGACTTGCAGCGGAATAAGTCATTCAGGGGCACGACTGGTCATAGCACCAAAGTTGCAGTTATATTGAACAACCTAAAGTGTAGTTTAGAAAATACATAGTTTGATTATTTAAAAACATTCAGAGTTATGAAGCTAGGTCCCAAAAGGTGAAACAAGTTTTCAGAAAAACAAGTTCATACAATTCAAACGATGGATAAGTGCATAAAATATAAAGTGAGACGCGTCGACTCCGCGACTCCATGATGTCCATATGCAAGCCAACATACGATACCTTAATTACCTGAAAATACATTGCTAAAAATGGTCAACAAAAATGTTGGTGAGATCATAGATTTATGTAAATGAAATATTGTACGGATACCACAAGTATAAAGTGTATGACACCATGCCACATAAAAATGATACATTAGCTCTTAAGCTCATGACCCCGAAGCTAGACTGATATAAATGCCCCAAAAAGGGAGTGCTTTGCCAAACACTCTGAATGTATGAAATGAAATGCGTTCGTTTGACCAGTTGGTGCTACCAACCCGAACGGAGGCGTCACCCTCAATAGATCTATCCACTCACCTTCGCTTGCTCACAATTAACGGTCCATGATAAATAAAAGGGGACTTTAAATTGGCAATGATGTAACTTAAGCAATGTAAATGAGTTTGTATACTTTGGTCCGCATATAAAAATGGTGCAATGTATTCTCCCCCGAGAGTTTAGAAATCAATAAACAGTTTAAAACGGGGCTATGAAAACTCACCTGCTATGATAGCAACAATGATAACAATGGATATGATGAGATGAGACTCGGTATCTAACCGCGACCTATTATGATGATATGATCTAATGTAAGCAATGAATTAACACAACACATGCAAATACGTATGTTAACGATACCACTTGCTAATTTTGAAAATAACGTTTATCGTCGAAAAATACATTTTTGACGTCTCGTTAAGTTATAAACTACCTTTCGTATAAATATGTTGAAACGGTACTCCACGATCCTCATTTGGTGTTCTATCGGCAATTATAATGTTTTCGTCGCAAATTAATATTTTCCTTAACTTGTGAAAATATGCCCAAAATGGCTTCGTGAGACTAGTCGTGAAATTTTGTACGTTAAGTGTTAGTGAATAAACTCAACGTTTTGAAAACCTTGTAACAATGTCTTAATGTCGTTTCATTTAACTTTTGATCATACGCGCCTCGATCAATTAGAAAATCGGCTATCAACGTTATGTTTCGCAAAAACACTAGTTTTTATACTTGGATTATTTTCTAATAGAGGGCTGTCAAAATAAACATGGTACGTCGGGCTTTAAACGTGTATATCTCGGTCGTTATAAGCTCGCTTGCTACGTTCTTTATATCCACGGGTTCGTACAAATATGAACTAACATATTTTCAATAGGTCGGCTCGTCTAGATCACGTCTAACGTCTCGTTTTGTCCCTTGAAGTTCGGAAAAACAGCAAGCTATTTTCAGAAAATAGTTTTTCGTCGCCTAACTTCGAAAAATCATATCTCCTTCGTTATAGGTCGGTTTTTAGTGATTCTTGCGGCCACGGTTTTGTTTTTGAAAGAACTTTCTAAATATGAAGGCCAAAATAGTTCAACTTTTTCTGATTTTTCCAGTTTTCACGTTTTTGGACAGACCCTTTATATACTTGTTAAAAACTCATTTCTAAGGTTCAAAACTTGATCAAACTACTTCCAAACAACTCCACAAATACTCAAATCCTACCATACACCTTCTTAGGGTGTCATGGGGTCCTAAACATCATCAACTTTGATGGGTTTCATGAGAATGATAATAAAACTTATAGATCTAGTGTTTGAGATAGTTTATAAGAAAAATGGTATCATAAACATAAGTAAGTTGCATTTTAAACTAACATAACTTGAAAATACATAAACATATGGATCAAATGAAAGTATAACATGATCAAAAAGATGTTCTTGAACTTACTTGAAGATTATATGAGTTTTGGATGAAAAAGGACTAAAACCTTGGAGTTTTTATTTCAAAACTCTAACAAGGAAGGTAAATGAGACTTGTTTATGACTTGATCTTCAAAAATTAGTGAATTGTTCTTGATGTTCTTGGTTGGCCGATTGGAGAAGAGAGAAAAAGAGAGTATGTGTAGTGAATTTTGATAGTTGATTGTATAAGTAAATGTGTTATAGAAATAAAATGGGAGATAATTCATTTATGGTTTTTGGCATATTAGGAAAAGATGGTTAGGGAGGGGCGGCACAATAGGTGCAAATAAGAAGAATTGTCTTTGTTAATTAATGTTCTTGTCCCCTCAATTTACAAGTATTAGTGTTTTAGTGTATACCTTAGGTGTTATCGGGTACCGGGTTAACTAGAAATAAAACATGACGAGGTGAAATAAAATACGACGAAGTTGTAAAAATTGTAAAATCATATTCCTGGCATGAATCGGGTGTTAGAATGATTATCGGATTGAAATTTCGTAAACCGACGGAGTTATAAGCGTCAAACGAAAAATATAGCGATTGGTTTAAAAACACCGGGTAAAGTAATAATATAATCTCTATATCATTATAATTAGCTTGAAAATGTATTAGGATCATTGTCGGGAGTATTGGGTATAATGTTAGTAGAAATGACTGAGTGGTAACGTTAATTAAACAGTTAAGCATACGTTAATGAAAATCACACAAACCCGTGCATGAACTGAAATGATAATGATGTTACTGATGATATACAGACTACTCTAGTCTGTATGATATGCCTTTACTGATGATGCATGGATACGCAGCTAAACCTAACTGGTTACGCGCATTTGAATACCCGTAAACATGGTTTACAACATGATGAATGATGCCCATGAATAGTGATTTTCTTCTAGGAATGAATAGTGTCACGTGAATAGTAAAATTTTTTGACGACTTCACAAAGTCTCAAACAGACTTCAAAAGCGATGAATAGTGAAATGATGAATAGTGATCGGTGAATAGTGATTTATGAATAGTAACTCATGAATAGTAAATTGTCGAGGTTTGGAAAATGACCTGAAATTACGAGTTGTGACAGTGATGCTCCAGGCAATGGGATACCCAAAAGAAATCCAAATATATGTTGCTTCTAGTCAAGTCTACGATGGACAGAACCGAATGGCTCCACTTAGGAACATGTTCCCTAATCTTGTAAGGACCTCTTTTCAACCCATACCTAAACCTTACGTCAAAATTCTAAACAAAAATGACAGACATCATCATAAGCATATCGTAACAGGTGGCAAGTAATGGGTCAAAATGGGAAGCTTTAGTTAACGACAGATTAACCCAAAGCCCTTTTGTCGAAAAATGGTTAAAAGAAGATGGATGGTTATTGGACGTCCTTTTTGTTTAAAACGTATACAGGTATTAGCCCATAATCTTAGTAATAATACAAGCTATCATGTTAAGAAAGATTCAAGTATAAATCGAAAAGGAAAAATAAGTTAACCGAATGATTGTAGTGTAGTAAAACAATTAAGGGAATTCTCCAATGGAATTATGGCACTAGTAAGACCTTCTTGGCCTTCTTTAGTCTCTGGTTTCGTACTTAGTGGTTAATAGCTCTCTGAAAACCGGATTTAGGGTTTTCTATTTATACTTCTCGAAAACGGTCAATACGGCGTATCGGATTGGTACGATACAGCGTATGGAGATAACTTCGCGTGGGGTCCAAGATTATTATATTTCAGAATATTCTTACACCGCCTTCCTGATACGGCGTATCACAGAGATGCATACGACGTATTAAGTCTTCTTTATCTTGGAAATCTGGTGAAGTCTTCGAGATGGATACGGCGTATCTTGATGATGTCATACGGCGTATCTGGACTAAAATTAAGTCTTGGATTATATGAAAATATAGGAATAGGATTTCTTTTGAAAATATAGGAATTGGATTTCTTTTGATCCAAAGTCTCCTAAAAATGATAATTTAATTTAAGATATAAAAATTCTCTCATGCTGCGATCTTACATAGAAATAGAAAAGTGTATCCTATAATTGGTTCGATTTGATATGTCAATGAAAAAGCTTGCCTGGACAAACTTATTGTCATCTTTTTTCCCCTAGTTTCTTGCTAGAGTTTTTAATATAGAGCCGTTCAAAAACAATAACATTTATAATCTGAAAATAATTGATAGTAGTGATTTTATAGCTATGTAAGTATGCGTTTAGCTTACTGTAACATGTCCATGTTGTTGTCATAAACAGACCCAATTAGTAACAAGGAGCCAATCGCTCATGCAAAAGATGGAAACAACAGCTAATGAAAATCTCAAACAACAGGTTTGAGAGAAGTCAATAGACAATGACGACTTGCCCAAGCATTCTTTGTAATACAGAAAGTTCTAAATGTAACAATAACTAGTTAATAATGAAAAATGGAGGTTACTTGACTACTCTATGGTAGTCTAATGAATTAAGCTTCAAGTAATTTGAATCTATAATTAAGGTTGTACCGACTTAATTGACTACATATATGTCTTAACAGTAATCATAAATAACTTTCACCAGTGAACTTTTTCTTACAATACATATAATAATATATATCCGTAGGGCTGAAAGAGTACAACTTGGCACTTGAAACTTCCAAGAAGTCATGACCTGCAAAACACAATGTGGTACGAAGTGACCAAAATAAATGCAAGTTAACCACATAAACAAATAACAACAACAGAGATACAATTTTGACATGTGTAATAAAATGCAAATTATTGACATAAACAACTAACAACAAAGGTTTTTTTTTTTTTTTTTTTTTTTTTTTTTTTTGCATGTGTTTCCAAACTCTGTTAACTAGATCGAGTGTGCACATCAACATGTTTGTTTTTGTTTTTTTGAATATATAGGAAACAAATTTTTGTGATATTGTCTTACAAAGGTTTTCCTTGTTTCAATATTTTTATGAAATCTAAATAAATTAAATCTACCTAACACAGTGACAAAAAGAAGCTGTAGGAAGAATGGATCGAACAGGGACATTAGGAATCACAAAAGCATAAACTCTTTGACCTAAATGTGTGTATAAACATCCATCCATTCATTTAATTGATTAGTTGATACTACTTAATTGATTATTAGGATTGATACCAACAATTTGATTATATAAACAACTTTACAAACTTATGTCAGTTGTTAACAAGTTTAATACTAGTAATTTAACCTTCCTTGTTTCAACTTTTGATAACTATTATTAGCTAGCATGCATCAAAGAAGATACAAAATAATTACTACTCAAAGCAAAGCAAATAGAGGTAAATATTTCTTCTCTTACCCAGTTTACTGATTCCCTGCAAGGAGATCTTGCAACCTTTGAGCTTTTAATTCCAAGTCACTAGTAGCCTTCTCTCCTGCTAAACATTGTACTTGGATTGCAAGAAACTCGCTCTGCAATTTTTTTGTACTCTCCTCTACTGACTGCAAGTCTCTTTGGTGAATTTCCTGGGCACCACCCAAAGGGTTTGTAATGCGGTAATCACAATCATAGACAATACTATTCACATAAGTAACAAGATCTTCCTTAGGTCTGGGAGGAATTAATTGCAAAAGCGTGTCAGAGACAGTGTCTATATTCATAAACCTTTTAACTTTAACATAATCCTCATTGCCTTTCCAAGGGGGGAAGGCAAAACTGAAAGCACATTCCTATATACATGTCTTTGTTTCAGATCTAAACAACGAGGGCACGGTACAGTAAGTTCAATATTCAACATATTCTCCGTCATGATGACTGAAATAAACCAAGTGCATGTGTGAGGGATTATTTAATATGGTTATCATATATCAGAAAGCATGTTTCATACTCGAGGGGAAACTAAATAAGGGCCCGTTTGGTATGACCCTTTGGCTTGGGGTTTGAAGTCAAAAGAACCAAAAACCATGATTGGTTCAAAAGCTAGGCTTACAAATTAGCAACCAACCCTAGTGGCCCCGCCAAATTAAAATCCGGACATAGCACCCAGGTTTTCTCTTTTCTCTTTTGACTTTTGCTTTTTTTACTTTTTAAATTTTGTCCCTTTTTTTTGTCTGTAATAAACTTATTTTTTTATTCTTTAAATAATATTTATTAAATAATATATTTTCTCACTCCCACTTATTTTAATATTTTTTTCTCTTTCTACATCAAATCCAAATTTAAATCCTAATCTACAACTTTACATTCAAATCCAAATCCTAATATACACCCATCTACAAACCAAACGGGCCCTAATAAAATACATACAACTAGTATTGATAATGACCGGCCAAAGAATCAGTTTTGTGTTATCATTATCACAGAAAAAAATGCATCCTAAGAGATCTATTTAAACAATGTATATATCATCATAAAACAAAACAAAATGAAGTAGCATTGATTTTTAGTAATAATCTTTTATCTGGCAAAACTCAAACAACAGCGATAAGTTTAAGCTCAAGATCTAGGATTTCATCCCGTTGGGGGTGATATTTATATCACACTCTCAAAAACTCATTCTTCACTAGTTTTTACAAAATAAACACTCATTTTTACTTTTTATTCAACTTTTCGCACATAACTTTTTATAACGAATGCCTACTTCTAAAGCCACATGTGACTAAACCGAGCATTGCATCATTAATCCTCAATTATACATAGACTGATCACCTATGGCTAATTCAGGAAGGATCATGTTATGCTGGGAGTAGTTACCTTTAGGACAACACAAACTGAATTCCGAAACGGAATTCCTTTAAGGGGGATAGACTGTCACAACTTGTATTTTTCAGGTCATTACGTAACTTCAAACTCAAAACAGTTCACTTTGAATATTTGAATATTTACTGTGATGCATAACCGTTAGGTGAAATCGCGTAAACCGAAAAACAACATTTAACATAAACCAGAAATAGACTAAGTTTAGTCTACACAAAAGTTGTGCATAAACACTCTCATAAACATATTTTATATGCTTTTACATTTGATTTTATAAGTTTTATTAAAATTATACAAGTCTTGCATTTAAATACATTTCTTGCTTTTACTTTTAGATAAAGGTGTAATCAATCGGTTGTAATAGATTGCAAAAGAGCATTGTGTATATGATAATGTTATGCAACAAACACCCTTAGACAAAAATACTATGAATTCCATACACATTAGGAATGAGGAGTTGGCCTACCCCTAATAGCGCTATCTATAATACTTACAGCTCCGTCAGGGGAGCATAAACGAACGACAACTTGGAGTACACAAAGTAAACCAACAAACAGGGGTCTTAAAGTGTGCGAACTGGCATAACAATATAATATACAAGCCAAAACAAGATGTCAAAGTTTAAAAGTATCTCAAAACATAAGTCTAGTAAAGTCTCAAATATTTCTCATAATTTATCAAAGTCTCAAGTATATATCAAAATAATAGTCATAAAAACCCAATTAAATTTTAGTTAATGCAAGTCATAAGATCAATACAAGTCAAAATAGTTCAAAATATGCCAAAAGGTTCAAAACAAGTAATAAGAGTTCAAAATATAACATAACTCCATAAATCAAGCTCAAGGGTTCAAAATATCTCAAAATGTTCAAATAGTTCATATAAGTGCAATCGATATAGTTTAAGTTTAGGTTCTTGATTTCATTAGCTTGGTCTGCATGGAACATGGTATAGAGTCGCATTCTAGGATTTCATTCCGACAGAGATTTGCTGCATTACTTAATGTTCGATTACAAACAAAAACTTCATTTTATTTTATGAAATTCTGGGGCTATGTTTTGTAAAACACTATTTCATTAATCGAACATGTACTTTTTCAAACGCTCATGTAGAGGTCGTTCTTTATACCTGGTGATTTTATGCTATGAAGTCACGCCCCCGGTTACCTTTCCGTTGCCTCATTTTGGGTGTGACAAAGCGGAATAAGAAACGAGTATACGAAATGAAATGAGATGGAAATGGAAATGACAATCCAACAATATTTTCATTTGAGGGTGAAACGGTTATTCTACAAAACTTAATATTTATCTAGGGATAAATATTAAGGGGTAATTAATGACAAGAATCAAAACAAACAGCCCCTTAGAGTTGTTTGTGGATTGTTCGACCGAAACCCACATAAGGGATGTGTGTGTTTCCTAAGCAAACTAGAATACTTGCTATAACTATTCTTGAACCTTCCTAGCTTCCCTATTTATACAATGGGACTTTGAAGGATCCTCGTAACTCTCACACTAACCCTAAAATATCCCTTCTCCTCTCTCGCTACCTACGATCGGTCAAACAAAGGGTTTAAACCCTTTGAACCGATCGCAACACTCCCAAATCGACCCATAGTCGATTTTAGGTTTACCCGGTGTTTCGTATCTCGCCTAACTTGCATAGGTTCGAGCCATGTTCTACTTGAGCAGTATCGGTGAATACCTTACGCAACTCGAAAGTTACGTTTTCTCCCGAAAACCCTAACTTGGTCGATCAGCAGAGAAGGAAGGCAAACCCGCGCGGTAGATTCATTCAGGAGCTTACGCAAGCAGGATAACAAGTAAGTCTTATATAAACACCATTAATACGTGTTTATGGTTAGGTTATATCCATGGTTAGGTAAAGATCTAAACTTGTAACACCTCCTAAATTATGAAATGACAGCGGAAGACTAATCGGGGTATTACTGTGAGGATCGAATTCATAATCATAGAAAACGGCTCGAAAGAAACGTTTTGAAAATATAGGTCCTTTATATTAATTCAGTTACAAAAGTTTCATATCAGAGTTGGTGAAATCCTTAAAGGAAATAGTATTTTGAACTGAATTACATGTTTTATTTTACACCATAATAAAAGATAAGTTATTGCCCGCTCCATGCCCTTGCTGCTCCGCTAATTACCTGAGATAAACATGCTTAAAAGTCAACAAAAATGTTGAGTGAAATCATAGAGTTTGTAAATTGACATCAGTTCGAAACACAAGTAAGATTGTATTGGAATTACAATCAGTTGAAAAAGTGATTGTAACACCCCAACCCGACAAGGGCAAAGATGTCACAAATATATGGCTTCATATCAGAACAAACATAACATTCAAAAATAAAACAGCGGAAGTCTTAACATTAAATCCAAAATAAGTCAACATGACTTATACCAAATGCAAGACAGAAATAACTGAAGTACAAAATCCAATATTCAAATGCCTAAACAATGGCATATCAAAATAAATAGAAATCCAAATGGCAAAGCTAAAATCACTAAGGTCAAAACTCCAAATCAGATTGCTCTCATCCCAAAGCTAAAACCCAGCTTCCTAGCTTAAGTACCTGCCGCAGGAAAAGAAATGCGGCTGAGCTACGAGAGCTCAGTGAATAGATATATAGATAAACAGAAACGATAACAGATAGCAGTACAGAACGAATCAGGAATACAGATCATACCGATACAGAATCAAAGTTAATGAATAGGAAAGGTAATAAGGAACATGAAAAGAATGAAAAAAGAGATAATGAAACAAATCAGGTTTAGGGAAAACAGAAATCCATCATGAGCCCAGATAACAGATAATATCATACAATATAACAAACCTGTGTAGAGTGGCCAACTCCCAGATAATGTGAGTGACGTGTATCGCACACACCATCAGTCACCAGATATAATAATAAACATATACATAAACATAAACAGATATCAGATAACAGATAACAGAATCAGAACTAGGATGCATCCATGCGCCCCCGGTGGCCAGAAACTCCTTAACACACCAGATAAAATAAATCAGGGACGGAACAGGTCATCACTCTCCTGCCCTAGAGTCATGTCAAAGTTGCATCAATGACATGGACATGAAACCCTCATGCCTAGTGATTGGCTCGGATATCAAACTGTAGGTCAGAGGTCAGAGGTCAAATGAACTATCAAAATCAGAAGGTCATATCTTAAGGGTACATGGCAAAAAGGTTCATGTTAAAGTCCAGAATCATCAAAGGTTCAAATCAGAATTTTAAACAAAGGTTCAGAAAGAAAAAGCATAGCAGAAGGTTCAAACAAAGATTCAAGATAAACAGATCACAACAGAAATACACAACAGAGGGAACATAGCAGTGGTATGGGGAATCCTAATAAGGAAAATGATATACTGAGAGAAAAGGGAAAAGAAACACCCTTACTGAAATAGGGCAGAATATCTGTACCTTATTAGCACAGCAGAAATCAGACAAACAAACACAGAAATCAGATGATCAAGACTTCTCCTTCTTCACACCTAAGGAAGAGGAAGACAGAATTACTAAAGCTTCTTATTCAGATTATTACTCTTTGTTTATCTCATCATTTTATGTACTTTCTATTTTTAGTAACTTTCCAGATTTAGTAAGTTCCCATAATTAGCAGGTTTTCAGAATTAACATATATTATCATTTCAGATTAGGTTTAACCCTTTTTCAGAGATTACTATGGAATAACAGTACATTTTATCAAGTTACAGAAGTTTAGGGTTTTAAATGACAATTATGCAAAGTTTAGGGTTTTAAATGTAACTTCATTAATTTCCAAGGTCATTTGTGAAAAATACTTTAAGTTACAGAATTATTTATTCAGAATTACATTCCATTCCCTTAAGTTTCACAATTTACAGATTACACCCCTTTAGTTACATAATTTACAAAATCAACCTTATAATTACATATTTTACAATTTAAACCCTACAATATCCATAATTACCAACCAAGCATATTATATCTCAAATTTACAGAATATACCATCAGAAGTTAGTACTTTACATATTTGACCCCTCAGAATTCAGAATTTACATATTTAGCCCTTTAAGTTTACAAAACATATATATTAAGTCATAATTTCATAACAATTACATAATTAGCCCAAAAATCCTCAAAATTACACAACAACCTTTTTATATCAGTATTAACACAAAACAACTTCAGAATTCCAGATTTACACTTTTGGTCCCTCACTTTTAATTTATTTCCATTCGAAACCCTAAATTCCCATTAATTCATTATTATGCAAAATTTACACTTAGGACCCCAAGGTTATATTTTTCCCACATTCTTACAGATGTAAATGATCTTACAAAAATATCCCAGAAGTTTCAAAGTTGGCAAAACAGGTCCTTATGCAATTAACTTCAAATCGGTATTACTTTTTACAAACAATTAGAAACCCTACTATGCACCAATCATTGAACCATCATTTAATCATCATTAAAACACATTAAATGATCAGATATTCATCCAAGAGATCAAACCCTAGAAGCCACGATTTCCTTTTATTTTATTTCTTTATTTTTCTAAAATCCGGTTTTATCAATAATTAACCACGTTAATTTTAGGCCTCTAAAAATCAAAACCATATTTTTCCCAGATCATCTTACTTATAAGGAACCCACGAAAAATAGTGAACATGCCCAGAAAATTCGTTTAACATATATTGCATATTTACGTATGTTTTAGACACTAAAATTACAACGACTTGATTTAGGCCATTATAATTCGATCTATCATTTTTCTCAGGTCTAATACATCATAAGAGGTCTAAATAAAATAGCCATTATGCCCAGAAATTCGGATTACATATTATTGCAATTTACGTGTTCTATAGCCATTATATTATCATACGCATAGAATTAGCATGCATGGATCGATTTGCATATTTTATATGAGTTATATAACATCTAAATATCACTGGAAAAATGCCATATTAATTTTAACACGTTTGGTTTAGTCGCAAGAATTATTACCTTGATTTAGAGTAAGTCGACAAGAAAACAAGAACAAGAACAAACCAAGGAGAAAACGCAGCAACTATTAATTTTCCTAGCTTCCTTGCACCTCCAATAACACCAGATAAATGCTTGATCAAACCCAGAAGTCGTGGAGCAACCTTGGTTGAATTATTTTGGATCGCTAGGGTTTTTTTGATATTAGTCGGTTTTGTGTTTTGAGAATAAAATAAAGGAGATTTGTTTTAACTTATGAGAACCAACTTTAGGGGGGGCAAAACTCTGTATTTTCAGCCCATGATATCCAGAAAATATTGGTTTTGATTTTCTTAATCTTCTTTTATTTTATTTTACATATTTTCTAATTATAAGAATTAAAACATAATATTTATTAAATTTGTATAATTTCGGAATTATATATATAAATGTGTAAGATTATTTTTAAACATGAAAAATGATGTAACATTGTCCCAGAAATTATTTTGTTTCAGATATAGTTCGATTTCAGATGTTTTGGAATTATTTCGGAATTTTATAAGTTGTTTTATAAGGTTTTAAATTATCATGGGTAATTTGGTAATTTTACGGGTTATCTGAATTTCAGGTATTACAGTGATATCTCAGTCATATATATATTGCCCTAAGTCTCATGATACTCAAACGTTATCAACGTACCGCACAAACGGCCTGTAATGTACCGCACAAACGGCATGAAATGTACCGCACAAATGGCATGCAATAGTAATGGTAACTTAGGCAAATATAAAACAGGTATAGCATACATAACATACTTGTGATCAGTTTATAGCATGTATCTCCCTCACGGAGTATAAAGTTGTTAAATAAGTAAAAGTGAGGCTATAACTAACCTTGAGTGTATCTGACAAGGTGGAATTATGAAATCAAGTAAGATTATGGGAACGGCTTCAACACGTGACCTGAATATAAGGGAAGTCTGAGATTCTGACTTAATACAAATAACGAGTGTGAAAATGAGAAATCGATAACGATTTGATCGGTGACGTGAGTGTGATATGCTTAAAATGCCTAAAGTTCAAAAATAATATTATACTTAATATTATCTTGTTTTTATGTCTTTTAATCCAAATATATCATTTTCTCGAAAGTGGTGAAGCGAAACGTGAAGTTAAATCGTTTAAAACTCGTTATATATAAATAGCGTAACGTTAAATATTAAATAACTGAAACATAGAAAAATGCACGTGACGTGACGGGGAATCGTAAAATAAAATATAAGAATGAAAATGTCAATTATATTCTGTTGGTCCTTGTCCTTTTTTTGTATTTACACTTTATACCCTAACGGCGTTAGCGTTGCACCGTTAGTCCTTAGTTATACATAAATTGCATTTATAGTCCACTACTTGTCCAAAATAACTTTCTGAGCTTGGAATATGACATAAAATCAGTTTCTACCCTAATGTTTATATTTTGGCAGTTTCAGTCCATGTTTTAAGGGTTGACAGTTTTGGTCCTCCAAAGTGTAACTAGTTTGCAAATTTAGTCCAAACGTACAAAAATTATGGGGAAAAATATTCTGAATTTTTCTGTAGCTTATTAAAGATTATCAAAGCTTATTTCAACTGCTTATTTGCTAAAAAGGCTAATTTTCCTATTAATGGGCTTTTAACGAGCTCAACAAAGGCCTATTAACGTTTAATGATCCGTGGGCTTTGAGACAAGTTGGGCTTATCCTTAGGCCCATTTTTAATGTCCTAATTTCATATCAAAAGAGCTTTTAGGTCCAGCTTATGTGGTTTGCTAAAAAAGAGCTTATTGGGCTTCTGACCCAATTAGTATTATGTTAACAGTTTTCAAAAGGTGTATGTCAATTTACTTTGGTTAATCTAAAGGGGTTAAACGAGCTTGTCATTGTAAAGTATAAACGTGAAACTTTTAGTTTGTAGCATGGAGAAACAGATCGTGTAAAAATATAGGCATGTTGTTAAGTGAATTTTGGTTTTACGAGGTCCTTTAAGTCGCGACTTGGGACAGTTTTTAATAGAAAAAGACTTAGTGAAATTTTTAAATGTTGTGTTTTTATACGTGTGATGTTAAGTTAAAATGAAGGTCGAATATGAGTGTAACAATAATATAAACATGAAGTGAGGATGTTTGGTGATTTCCAGGCCTTCCACAAGGGAGCCAAATCACGTTTTGTGTTATAGAGCTTAACGTGTACGTAAAAATAAATGGCAAAGCAATTATGTTCGAAACAAGTGTTGTGTGATGCATGGTGTATAAACAACGTATGAAATGAGCTAGAAATGATAAAGGAGGACTTACAACACCTCTAGGGTGGGGAGTGGACGAGTACGAATGATTAGAACACATGAAAAATATCCACAACTCGCTAGAACCAATAATACGTTTTAATACCAAAACCTTAAATTCGAATTGAGTTCACATGAGATTGTAAAACCTTCCTGGACATTTGTAGGTTGTTAAAAGATGAAAAGGGACTTGTAAATGTGTAAATGAGTGAAGGGTGAGAGGTGGTAAGTGAGGAATGAGATACGTGTATATATAAACACGTATAGTGTTTATATCGAAATTTTTTTCTTACCACTTGAGGGAACTATTCAATGTCAGGAATAATGGGACTTTGAGAAGTATTTCAATGACATTATAGGACTTTAAGGGAGTTATGAGTGTAGGGAGAAACAAGTGGGAGTTAGTTTGTTATATATATATATATATATATATATATATATATATATATATATATATATATATATATATATATATATATATATATATGTCGACTAGGAATAATTTATAGGTCCAATATTGAATTTAACGTGCAACATGGTGTTCTTGGTTGAGAGATTCACTCAATAACATATATATGATCTATGAAAAATGTTAGAATTAAGTGGGAACAAGTTTGAGTCAAAATGGATACTTTTGTGAAAATTAATATGTGTCGAATGGGTTGCCAAGGGCAGTTTACTTTGCTCAAATAAAACGTATCAAATGTGGATCTTCGAAGCTAAAACTTGGCACCCTAATTCTTTGGTGGGGGAAGAATTAGTTGGTGCAAAAACACATGTGTGTCGTGTTTCTGAAATGGAAGAAAATGAGGCATTTTGGAGTGCATGTGGGTCGATGTGAATATGTGATAATAAAAGGGATTGGGCCCTTAATGGGTTACTGTTCAGAAAATGGGAGTTGGGTTGAGATCTTTGGCCCGTTTGGTAACATTTTGTATATAATTAGATTTCGTGATTTCGCGTGTGAGCTCGTCCCGTTATTTGGTAAATCTCGTAATGACGTGTTCGTGTTATAATAATATAATAAAGAAAATTTTAAATTCTCCCGTGAAAATGGTAATTAGAAATAGTGACAGAGGTTAATATTTAATTAACTGTTGTTAATTATTTTGGAAATTTGCAGTTTGCTACAGTACCCCCTTGTCTTTCTGAATTTCGTCCCGGAATTCAAGTTTAAAGTGGTTGCTAGGGTAAGGGGTTATGGAAAAATGATCGTCTAGGAATTTCCATTCGGTATTCAAGAAAACGTAACCTTGTTAGATTTATTCATACTAGATGAAATAATTTGAATGTCTCGCCACCTAATACATCCAACGGCTGTGAATAGTGAAAAATAACGGTCAGGAATAGTGAATATTCAATGGAAGAAGATTTCACATTCTTGGTCGGGATCTTAATGTTTGTTGTTCCACTAGTGGTTGTAGCCATTGTCGTGGAAAAGGCATGGGGGAAATAGATAGTAGGAGTGTTGAAATAAATCGTTGTAAATTTAGCACTACTGATGCTAATTTTATCGTTATGTATTAATTTCCGTGGATTCTAATAAAATTTGTGCTATTTGCGTTTTCCATAAATCTTTGTGAATTCTTAGGGTTTCCATGTTCGTACTTTTGTCGGTTTCCTATCATAGAGGTGATGGGTAATAGGTGTAGACATCTATTGTGGTTGGTCAAAAGTGATGTTTATGAACAGTTTATTTTGTCTCATGATTTTGCTTTTGAATGAAGATTGTTATTAGGGAATCTGAAAAGATAACTGTTCCATTTATGACATGATTCATCCTAAATTAGACATAGGTGATCAGGCTATGTATAATTGAGGACCAATGATGTGATGCTTGGCTCAGTCACAGTGGTATTTATGCTTCTCAAAAAGTTTTAGATGGTGTTCAACGTGTTGTTTTTGTAAAATAACAACATAATTATTTTTCAAAAGAATAAGAAAATTTTTTGGTTCACACTACTGTGATGGGAATTTCTAGGGTGATAATAGGATATCCTTGAACTAAATCTTAGGGTTCGTGTGAGAATCTTACAAGATGGTAATAGTCTACCGTTCGGTCAGGAATGATGTTAACCAACTTTCTAAGGGAATATCAGTGTATTGTTACGTAATGACTATGAATAGGGTAAATGGAATAGAAACTGAAAATAGACGTAGGTTGTGATTATTACGGAAATAATACAAGATAGAGATTTCATAAGGTAGGGAGGTAGTTGTTACACTTAGGTTACATCCATCGTAACTAAGGTAAAATACAAAAGAAAATACATCTCTAGAGAGTTTTGAACCATGGTTTATTTATCTATAACAGGAATTTATTCTTCTGTTTAAACATGGTTGTCATCCTTTGACGTTGTTAAGGTTCTAAAGAGCTTCCATTCTCTTCCACTGGTCTTTTTGTCCTAAGTGGTATTCTGGGTTGGGCACTGATTCTTGTAGTGTCCCGTTTAACTTCTTGGTCTAGAAATCCTTGGGTAATGGTGATGGTAGGTTCAGTTACTCTTATTGTACCTTTAAGGTGCGTTAGTCTACAACCCGTGAAACTTTCATGGGTATGCTTATAAGACGCAGCCGTCTTCTTTCCTCCTGTTGCCGTATCGTTGCTACTCGGACGAGCTACTGTAGTCACTTCGAGTACTACTACAATGATGTTGTTTACTAACTTCCGGATAGCTTCAGGATTCATAGTTGTGGTTGGTGCTGGTGGGGTATTTGTATTGTTTATGCTGGCCATTTTCTATCAATATTACAGGAAACACGGATTTAAAATCCACTTAATGGCCATGTTAGAATAATTCGAGTAACAAGGTATTTGTATACTAGTGCTAACAATGTGGTCACAATGCGAAATCATAACCAATTGAGATTCATAAATCACGATGTGTCTGGGTAGTATCATAGATAAATGATCAACTCTTGGTATGGAACTGATAAAGAACAAACTGATTCATCTTCAAAAGCTGAAGTTCAGCAACTTTCTCTTCATTCATCAAGTTTGCTTCTGAAATTTGTCTTAGAGAATTCTCTAGTCATAGCCTAGTTATGGCGGGTATAAGGAATCATAACAATCGTAGGTAATATCACGGTAGGTCTGGATATAATCACAACAATCAACATAATATTAATAACTTGATCGATTGTTTTTACAAAGCAAACGATACAAGGTCTTTTATTACCGTTCCATGCAGCAGGTTAATATGCCTCTGCCTTTCTCATTGTAAAACTGTCATGTCGGAGCGTGTCTTGAATATCTCTGACTGAAACCTCGTCAGTCCATCCTGAAGGTCCATCTGGTCGGATAAAAGGTCATGTAGGGCGCCACTGGTCGTGAGTGATGTTCTGTCAACGACGTTTAGGAGTGTATCGATTTGTTCCTCATGACGCTCCAGTTGCGTCATGATGGTGGGAGGAGTAGGTGTGTGGGCAACTGTTGTCCTGAAGTTATCTCCAGTCTCGAGGACTCGGGCTGGAGGAGTGAAAGCAGGTGGGAAATAGAAATGATGAGGGAGACCTGAGAGGATAAATTCACTCTAGGAGTCGGCTCCCGTTGGTGGGGTGTAAACGGTTAATTCTGGGTGAGTTGGTTGAACAGGTGGTCGGGTCGTGGGGGTGATGATACGTACTGATACTCGGGAGGTGCTGAGGGTGTCATCCCTATCATGTCTAGGGTGAAGTAGGGGAGTAAGGTGGAAATGGTGGTATAATCGGCACTAAGCGTAGGTGTAACTTCTTTATAGGTCCATTGAGGTGGCTCCGAAATGGTGTCATAACAGGTTCGGGCTCATAAGGTGCTAAAATCTTGACTTTTCTGCGCAGGGCTACCGGGGCAGGTGGGAGTGGTGGTGTAGGTAATGGAGTTTCTGAATCAGCTGCAGGCAGTCACTGCTAAGTCTGCATATACTGATTATCTGTAAGTGAAGTGTAAGTAGGAGAACCGGGCGGTTCCTTGGGTGAGGTGATGAAATATATGCCCGCCTAGCTAGTACGTACGGGTCTTTAGATATGGGTGAATCTGGTTTACTTAGTGTAACAGGTGTCATAGGTGGGGTGTTCGACACTGTTAGCAGTTAATGTGCTAGGAACTATGGGTGAGGTGATATATGGTAAGGTATCATCGGATATAATGTCCGATGGTGAGGTGTTAAGGTGTGAGTCTGTATGCATGGTACTGTAGTAACCCGAAAATAGTAATTATAAGTAATTAATAACATTAAAGGTGTAACAGTGAATGTGAAATAGTAAAGTGTGTAGAGTAAATATCAAGCGTGTAAAGATTAGGGTAAAATAATCTTAATAAGTAATGTACTGAGCACGGTAGCAAGCAGGCACAGAAGGCGTAAGGTAGTAAGGTGTAAAAATTATTCATTTTGAAAGTGTAGTTATAGTCCAAAGTTTGAAAATATTTGGTTCTCTATAACTATAGCTCTGATGCCAATCTGTAACACCCCCTAAATTATGAAATGACAGCGGAAGACTAATCGGGGTATTACTGTGAGGATCGAAGTCATAATCCTAGAAAACGGCTCGAAAGAAACGTTTTTAAAATATAGGTCCTTTATATTAATCCAGATACAAAAGTTTCATATCAGAGTTGGTGAAATCCTTAAAGGAAATAGTATTTTGAACTGAATTACATGTTTTATTTTACACCATAATAAAAGATAAGTTATTTCCCGCTCCATGCCCTTGCTGCTCCGCTAATTACCTGAGATAAACATGCTTAAAAGTCAACAAAAATGTTGAGTGAAATCATAGAATTTGTAAATTGAAATCAGTTCGAAACGCAAGTAAGATTGTACTGGAATTACAATCAGTTGAAAAAGTGATATCTCAGTCATATATATATATTGCCCTAAGTCTCATGATACTCAAACGTTATCAACGTACCGCACAAACGCCCTGCAATGTACCGCACAAACGGCCTGTAATGTACCGCGCAAACGGCATGAAATGTACCGCACAAACGGCATGCAATAGTAATGGTAACTTAGGCAAATATAAATCAGGTATAGCATACAAAAAATACTTGTGATCAGTTTATAGCATGTATCTCCCTCACGGAGTATAAAGTTATTAAATAAGTAAAAGTGAGGCTATGGCTCACGTTGAGTGTATCTGACAAGGTGGAATTATGAAATCAAGTAAGATTATGGGAACGGATTCAACACGTGACCTGAATGTAAGGGAAGTCTAAGCTTCTGACTTAATACGAATAACGAGTGTGAAAATGAGAAATCGATAACGATTTGATCGGTGACGTGAGTGTGATATACTTAAAATGCCTAAAGTTCAAAAATAATATTATACTTAATATTATCTTGTTTTTATGTCTTTTAATCCAAATATATCATTTTCTCAAAAGTTGTGAAGCAAAACGTGAAGTTAAATCGTTTAAAACTCGTTATATATAAATAACGTAACGTTAAATATTAAATAACGAAAACATAGAAAAATGCACGTGACGTGACGGGGAATTGTAAAATGAAATATAAGAATGAAAATGTCAATTATGTTCTGTTGGTCCTTGTCCTTTTTCTGTTTTTACATTTTATACCCTAACGGCGTTAGCGTTGCACCATTAGTCCTTAGTTATACATAAATTGCATTTATAGCCCACTACTTGTCCAAAATAACTTTCTGAGCTTAGAATATGACATAATAGCAGTTTCTACCCTAATGTTTCTATTTTGGCAGTTTCAGTCTATATTTTTAAGGGTTGACAGTTTTGGTCCTCCAAAGTGTAACTAGTTTGCAAATTTAGTCCAAACGTACAAACATTATGGGGAAAAATATTCTGAATTTTTCTATAGCTTATTAAAGATTATTAAAGCTTATTTCAACTGCTTATTTTCCAAAAGGGCTTATTTTTCTATTAATGGGCTTTTAACGAGCTCAACAAAGGCCCGTTAACATTTAATGATCCGTGGGCTTTGAGACAAGTTGGGCTTATCCTTACGCTCATTTTTAATGTCCTAATTTCATATCAAAAGAGCTTTTAGGTCCAGCTTATGTGGTTTTCTTAAAAAGAGCTTATTGGGCTTATGACCCAATTCATATTATGTTAACAGTTTTCAAAAGGTGTGTGTCGATTTACTTTGGTCAATTTAAAGGGGTTAAACGAGCTTGTCATTGTAAAGTATAAATGTGAAACTTTTAGTTTGTAGCATGGAGAAACAGATCGTGTAAAAATATAGACATGTTGTTAAGTGAATTTTGGTTTTACGAGGTCCTTTAAGTCGCGACTTGGGACAGTTTTTAATAGAAAAAGACTTAGTGAAATTTTTAAATGTTGTGTTTTTATACGTGTGATGTTAAGTTAAAATGAAGGTCGAATATGAGTGTAACAATAATATAAACGTGAAGTGAGGATGTTTTGTGATTTTTAGGCCTTCCACAAGGGAGGCAAATCATGTTTTGTGTTATAGAGTTTAACGTGTACATAAAAATAAATGGCAAAGCAATTACGTTTGAAACAAGTGTTGTGTGATGCATGGTGTATAAATGACGTATGAAATGAGCTAGAAATGATAAAGGAGGACTTACAACACCTCTAGGGTGGGGAGTGGACAAGTACGAATGATTAGAACACACGAAAAATATCTACAACTTGCTAGAACCAATAATACATTTTAATACCAAAACCTTAAATTCAAATTGACTTCACATGAGATTGTAAAACCTTCCTGGTCATTTTAGCTTGTTAAACGATGTAAAGGGACTTGTAAATGTGTAAATGAGTGAAGGGTGAGAGGTGGTAAGTGAGGAATGAGATACGTGTATATATAAACACGTATAGTGTTTATATCGAATTTTTCTTCATACCACTTGAGGGAACTATTCAATATCTGTAATAATGGGACTTTGAGAAGTATTTTACTGACATTATAGGACTTTAAGGGAGTTATGAGTGTAGGGAGAAACAAGTGGGAGTTGGTGTTATATATATATGTATATGTCGACTAGGAATAATTTATAGGTCCAATCTTGAATTTAACGTGCAACATGGTGTTCTTGGTTGAGAGATTCACTCAATAACATATATATGATCTATGAAAAATGTTAGAATTAAGTGGGTACAAGTTTGAGTCAAAATGGATAAGTTTGTGAAAATTAATATGTGTCGAATGGGTTGCCAAGGGCAGTTTACTTTGCTCAAATAAAACGTATCAAATGTGGATCTTAGAAGCTAAAACTTGGCACCCTAATTCTTTGGTGGGGGAAGAATTAGGTGGTGCAAAAATACATGTGTGTCGTGTTTCAGAAATAGAAGAAAATGAGGCATTTTGGAGTGCATGTGGGTCGATGTGAATATGTGATAATAAAAGGGATTGGGCCCTTAATGGGTTACTGTTCAGAAAATGGGAGTTGGGCTGAGATCTTTGGCCCGTTTGGTAACATTTTGTATATAATTAGATTTTGTGATTTCGCGTGTGAGCTCGTCCCGTTATTTGGTAAATCTCGTAATGACGTGTTCGTGTTATAATAATATAATAAAGAAAATTTTAAATTTTCCCGTGAAAATGGTAATTAGAAATAGTTACAGAGGTTAATATTTAATTAACTGTTGTTAATTATAGTTGAAATTTGCAGTTTGCTACAGTACCCCCTTGTCATTCTGAATTTCATCCCGGAATTCAAGTTTAAAGTGGTTGATAGGGTAAGGGGTTATGGAAAAATGATCGTCTAGGAATTTCCATTCAGTATTCAAGAAAATGTAACCTTGTTAGATTTATTCATACTTGATGAAATAATTTGAATGTCTCGCCACCTAATATATCCAACGGCTATGAATATTGAAAAATAACGGTCAGGAATAGTGAATATTCAATGGCTATGAACAGTGCTCCAACGGTCATGAATAGTAAAATGTAACGGTCGTGAATAGTGAAATAACAACTAGTTTTTCCCTATATATACTCCATTTTAATTTTCATTCTTCCACCAACCACATTCCTCTCATTAAATACTTCCAAAATGCCGCACCCTATTACTATCCTCGCAATCGTGTATGTCGTTGCTGTCGCCATTTATTTGGCTTTTGCTCCGGAAGAAGATTTCGCATTCTTGGTCGGGATCTTAATGTTTGTTGTTCCACTAGTGGTTGTAGCCATTGTCGTGGATAAGGCATAGGGGAAATAGATAGTAGGAGTGTTGAAATAAATCGTTGTAAATTTAGCACTACTGATGCTAATTTTATCGTTATGTATTAATTTCCGTGGATTCTAATAAAATTTGTGCTATTTGTGTTTTTCATAAATCTTTGTGAATTCTTAGGGTTTACATGTTCGTACTTTTGTCGGTTTCCTATCATAGAGGTGATGGGTAATAGGTGTAGACATCTATTGTGGTTGGTCAAAAGTGATGTTTATGAACAGTTTATTTTGTCTCATGATTTTGCTTTTGAATGAAGATTGTTATTAGGGAATCTGAAAAGATAACTGTTCCATTTATGACATGATTCATCCTAAATTAGACATAGGTGATCAGGCTATGTATAATTGAGGACCAATGATGTGATGCTTGGCTCAGTCACAGTGGTATTTATGCTTCTCAAAAAGTTTTAGATGGTGTTCAACGTGTTGTTTTTGTAAAATAACAACATAATTATTTTTCAAAAGAATAAGAAAATTTTTTGGTTCACACTACTGTGATGGGAATTTCTAGGGTGATAATAGGATATCCTTGAACTAAATCTTAGGGTTCGTGTGAGAATCTTACAAGATGGTAATAGTCTACCGTTCGGTCAGGAATGATGTTAACCAACTTTCTAAGGGAATATCAGTGTATTGTTACGTAATGACTATGAATAGGGTAAATGGAATAGAAACTGAAAATAGACGTAGGTTGTGATTATTACGGAAATAATACAAGATAGAGATTTCATAAGGTAGGGAGGTAGTTGTTACACTTAGGTTACATCCATCGTAACTAAGGTAAAATACAAAAGAAAATACATCTCTAGAGAGTTTTGAACCATGGTTTATTTATCTATAATAGGAATTTATTCTTCTGTTTAAACATGGTTGTCATCCTTTGACGTTGTTAAGGTTCTAAAGAGCTTCCATTCTCTTCCACTGGTCTTTTTGTCCTAAGTGGTATTCTGGGTTGGGCACTGATTCTTGTAGTGTCCCGTTTAACTTCTTGGTCTAGAAATCCTTGGGTAATGGTGATGGTAGGTTCAGTTACACTTATTGTACCATTAAGGTGCGTTAGTCTACAACCCGTGAAACTTTCATGGGTATGCTTATAAGACGCAGCCGTCTTCTTTCCTCCTGTTGCCGTATCGTTGCTACTCGGACGAGCTACTGTAGTCACTTCGAGTACTACTGCAACGATGTTGTTTACTAACTTCCAGATAGCTTCAGGAGTCATAGTTGTGGTTGGTGCTGGTGGGGTATTTGTATTGTTCATGCTGGCCATTTTCTATCAATATTACAGGAAACACGGATTTAAAATCCACCTAATGGCCATGTTAGAATAATTCGAGTAACAAGGTATTTGTATACTAGTGCTAACAATGTGGTCACAATGCGAAATCATAACCAATTGAGATTCATAAATCACGATGTGTCTGGGTAGTATCGTAGATAAATGATTAAATCTTGGTATGGAACTGTTAAAGAATAAACTGATTCATCTACAAAAGCTGAAGTTCAGCAACTTTCTCTTCATTCATCAAGTTTTCTTCCGAAATTTGTCTTAAAGAATTCTCTAGTCATACCCTAGTTATGGCAGGTATAAGGAATCATAACAATCGTAGGTAATATCATGGTAGGTCTGGATATAATCACAACAATCAACATAATATTAATAACTTGATCGATTGTTTTTACAAAGCAAACGATACAAGGTCTTTTATTACCGTTCCATGCAGCAGGTTAATACGCCTCTGCCTTTCTCATTGTAAAACTGTCACGTCGGAGCGTGTCTAAAATATCTCTGACTGAAACCTCGTCAGTCCATCCTGAAGGTCCATCTGGTCGGATAAAAGGTCATGTAGGGCGCCACTGGCCGTGAGTGATGTTCTTTCAATGACGTTCAGGAGTGTATCGATTTGTTCCTCATGACTCTCCAGTTGCGTCATGATGGTGGGAGGAGTAGGTGTGTGGGCAACTGTTGTCTTGAAGTTCTCTCCAGTCTCAAGGACTCGGGCTGGAGGAGGGAAAGCAGGTGGGAAATAGAAATGATGAGGGAGACCTGAAAGGATAAATTCTCTCTAGGAGTCGGCTCCCGTTGGTGGGTTGTAAACGGTTAAGTCTGGGTGAGTTGGTTGAACAGGTGGTCGGGTCGTGGGGGTGATGATACGTACTGATACTCGGGAGGTGCTGAGGGTGTCATACCTATCATGTCTAGGGTGAAGTAGGGGAGTAAGGTGGAAATGGTGGTATAATCCGCACTAAGCGTAGGTGTAACTTCTTAATAGGTCCATTGAGGTGGCTCCGAAATGGTGTCATAACAGGTTCGAGCTCATAAGGTGCTAAAATCTTGACTTTTCTGCGCTGGGCTACCAGGGCAGGTGGGAGTGGTGGTGTAGGTAATGGATTTTCCGAATCAGCTGTAGGCAGTCACTGCTGAGTCTGCATATACTTATTATCTGTAAGTAGAGTGTAAGTAGGAGAACTGGGTGGTTCCTTGGGTGAGGTGATGAAATATATGCCCGCCTAGCTAGTACGTATGGGTCTTTAGATATGAGTGAATTTGGTTTACTTAGTGTAACAGGTGTCATAGGTGGGGTGTTCGACACTGTTAGCAGTTAATGTGCTAGGAACTATGGGTGAGGTGATATATGGTAAGGTATCATCGGATATAAAGTCCGATGGTGAGGTGTTAAGGTGTGAGTCTGTATGCATGGTACTGTAGTAACCCGAAAATAGTAATTATAAGTAATTAATAACATTAAAGGTGTAACAGTGAATGTGAAATAGTAAAGTGTGTTGAGTAAATATCAAGCGTGTAAAGATTAGGGTAAAATAATCTTAATAAGTAATGTACTGAGCACGGTAGCAAGCAGGTACGGAGGGCGTAAGGTAGTATGGTGTAAAAATTATTCATTTTGAAAGTGTAGTTATAGTCCAAAGTTTGAAAATATTTGGTTCTCTATAACTATAGCTCTGATGCCAATCTGTAACACCCCCTAAATTATGAAATGACAGCGGAAGACTAATCGGGGTATTACTGTGAGGATCGAAGTCATAATCCTAGAAAACGGCTCGAAAGAGACGTTTTGAAAATATAGGTCCTTTATATTAATCCAGATACAAAAGTTTCATATCAGAGTTGGTGAAATCCTTAAAGGAAATAGTATTTTGAACTGAATTACATGTTTTATTTTACACCATAATAAAAGATAAGTTATTTCCCGCTCCATGCCCTTGCTGCTCCGCTAATTACCTGAGATAAACATGCTTAAAAGTCAACAAAAATGTTGAGTGAAATCATAGAGTTTGTAAATTGAAATCAGTTCGAAACACAAGTAAAATTGTATTGGAATTACAATCAGTTGAAAAAGTGATATCTCAGTCATATATATATTGCCCTAAGTCTCATGATACTCAAATGTTATCAACGTACCGCACAAACGGCATGCAATGTACCGCACAAACGGCATGAAATATATCGCACAAACGGCATATAATGTACCGCACAAACTGCATGAAATGTACCGCACAAACGGCATGCAATAGTAATGGTAACTTAGGAAAATATAAATTAGGTATAGCAAACAGAAAATACTTGTGATCAGTTTATAGCATGTATCTCCCTCACGGAGTAAAAAATTGTTAAATAAGTAAAAGTGAGGCTATGACTCACCTTGAGTGTATCTGACAAGGTGGAATTATGAAATCAAGTAAGATTATGGGAACGGCTTCAACACGTGACTTCAATATTAGGGAAGTCTGAGATTCTGACTTAATACGAATAATGAGTGTGAAAATGATAAATCGATAACGATTTGGTCGGTGACGTGAGTGTGATATGCTTAAAATGCCTAAAGTTCAAAAATAATATTATACTTAATATTATCTTGTTTTTATGTCTTTTAATCCAAATATATCATTTCCTCGAAAGTGGTGAAGCGAAACGTGAAGTTAAATCATTTAAAACTCGTTATATATAAATAATGTAACGTTAAATATTAAATAACTGAAACATAGAGAAATGTACGTGACGTGACGGGGAATCGTAAAATGAAATATAAGAATTAAAATGTCAATTATGTTCTGTTGGTCCTTGTCCTTTTTCTTTTTTTACACTTTATACCCTAACGGCGTTAGCGTTGCACCGTTAGTCCTTAGTTATACATAAATTGCATTTATAGTCCACTACTTGTCCAAAATAACTTTCTGAGCTTGGAATATGACAAAATATCAGTTTCTACCCTAATGTTTCTATTTTGGCAGTTTCAGTCCATGTTTTTAAGGGTTGACAGTTTTGGTCCTCCAAAGTGTAACTAGTTTGCAAATTTAGTCCAAACGTACAAAAATTATGGGGAAAAATATTCTGAATTTTTCTGTAGCTTATTAAAGATTATTAAAGCTTATTTCAACTGCTTATTTTCCAAAAGGGCTTTTTTTTCTTTTAATGGGCTTTTAACGAGCTCAACAAAGGCCCGTTAACGTTTAATGATCTGTGGGCTTTGAGACAAGTTGGGCTTATCCTTAGGCCCATTTTTAATGTCCTAATTTCATATCAAAAGAGCTTTTAGGTCCGGCTTATGTGGTTTTCTTAAAAAGAGCTTATTGGGCTTATGACCTAATTCGTATTATGTTAACAGTTTTCAAAAGGTGTATGTCGATTTACTTTGGTCAATTTAAAGGGGTTAAACGAGCTTATCATTGTAATGTATAAACGTGAAACTTTTAGTTTGTAGCACGGAGAAACAGATCGTGTTAAAATATAGGCATGTTGTTAAGTGAATTTTGGTTTTACGAGGTCCTTTAAGTCGCGACTTGGGACAGTTTTTAATAGAAAAAGACTTAGTGAAATTTTAAAATGTTGTGTTTTTATACGTGTGATGTTAAGTTAAAATGAAGGTCGAATATGAGTGTAACAATTTAAAGGGGTTAAACGAGCTTATCATTCTAGGGTGGGGAGTGGACGAGTACGAATGATTAGAACACACGAAAAATATCCACAACTCGCTAGAACCAATAATGCGTTTTAATACCAAAACCTTAAATTCGAATTGACTTCACATGAGATTGTAAAACCTTCCTGGTCATTTGTAGCTTGTTAAAAGATGAAAAGGGACTTGTAAATGTGTAAATGAGTGAAGGGTGAGAGGTGGTAAGTGAGGAATGAGATACGTGTATATATAAACACATATAGTGTTTATATCGAATTTTTCTTCTTACCACTTGAGGGAACTATTCAATGTCAGGAATAATGGGACTTTGAGAAGTATTTTACTGACATTATAGGACTTTAAGGGAGTTGTGAGTGTAGGGAGAAACAAGTGGGAGTTGGTTTGTTATATATATATATATGTCAAGTAGGAATAATTTATAGATCCAATCTTGAATTTAACGTGCAACATGGTGTTCTTGGTTGAGAGATTCACTCAATAACATATATATGATCTATTAAAAATGTTAGAATTAAGTGGGAACAAGTTTGAGTCAAAACGGATACGTTTGTGATAATTAATATGTGTCGAATGGGCTGCCAAGGGCAGTTTACTTTGCTCAAATAAAACGTATCAAATGTGGATCTTAGAAGCTAAAAATTGGCACCCTAATTCTTTGGTGGGGGAAGAATTAGGTGGTGCAAAAATACATGTGTGTCGTGTTTCAGAAATGGAAGAAAACGAGGCATTTTGGAGTGCATGTGGGTCGATGTGAATATGTGATAATAAAAGGGATTGGGGCCTTAATGGGTTCCTATGAACAGTAATCCGGAAAATGGGAGTTGGGCTGAGATCTTTGGCCCGTTTGGTAACATTTTGTATATAATTAGATTTCGTGATTTCGCGTGTGAGCTCGTCCCATTATTTGGTAAATCTCGTAATGACGTGTTCGTGTTATAATAATATAATAAAGAAAATTTTAAATTTTCCCGTGAAAATGGTAATTAGAAATAGTGACAGAGGTTAATATTTAATTAATTGTTGTTAATTATAGTGGAAATTTGCAGTTTGCTATAAAACTGCGCACGGTTTTCTAGTAGCATGGCCATGTTATTTGTTTTATTCTGTTGTGCATGTTTTATTGGTCATGCTGGTGACACCAGAACCCTACACAATGACCCTAGAAAAAATGTTTTTATGGATATCCTTATTTAAACTTTAAGGAGGAATCACATGCGTTATTGCTATAATGCTATATGTACACTCATGTATTTATTTTCATCTCACCATATCTGCGGGGTCATACCTTCATTTTGATATTTATATTAATGTTAACAATAAATTTAAACATATTTAATTTTTAAATCCGTGTACGCGCGGGTTAAACTTATAAATAACAATATCGTTAGTCTCGAACGTCATTAGTAAAAAGAATTAACATAAGTCATTTATGTATGTACAACTCGTGTATTGTGTTACATATCACAGTAACTCGCGTTTTCATTTTGATATATATAATTTCGTGCATATACATTAATTTAATATATAATGATAATAATAACTATTAACAACAAATATGTTTTTTTAAATGTAAAGTTTATGGGGTATTTATTAAATTTGTAGCGTTATAAAAACCAAGGTCCAAAAATCGTGAATCGGTAGTCGGGCGGTCGACCCCCCTGTAGCTTGTTATCGGTCTAGGCGGGATTAATTGGTGATTAATCGGATTGGCATTTCCGACAAGTTTTCGGTATTTTCGGCAAGTTTTATGTATTTCCGGCAAGTTTTATGTATTTCCGGCAAGATTTTTCTTAAAAAAAACATCTTGTAATAGATATAAACAATGACTATAAAATATTAAAACAAGTTTATGATGAGTTTGGGTATTTTCGGCAAGATATTGAAGGTTTCCGGCAAGTTTAACCACCGTTGACTGTCATTGACGACCATTGACCACAGTTGACTGATGTGTTTGACTGATTTACAAAAATTGGAAAGGTTGGTGGCCTTATAGCGCCTAGGCGGTGATTAAACGGCCTTGTAGGCCTTGTTTTACAACACTGATAAAAACTATGAAAACTAATAAATTTACTTAATTTCTTATAAATCATTTAAAATCTAACAACTTAAGTTGCATCAATTACCCTTTTTTTTCTTTTTTTTAATAAAATGGACACATGTGTTTTTTTATATATTTATGATGAAATTTAGATAGGTTTGACCAATTTGAAACCAATTTTGACTTTTATTAGTAAATCAGAATGTTCCATTCAAAATTGAGCTATCTCATTTGTTAATAGAAAAATATATTTTCTCATTTCGTATAAAAAAATATATAAACGGACGAAACGGATGAAAACGTGTTAAACGGATGTAAACGGTTAAAAACGAATGAAGATGTATAAAACGGATGAAAACTTATAAATACGAATGAAGACGTATAAAAACGGATGAAAACGTATGAAAACGTATGAAAATATACAAAAACATATAAAAACGGATGAAAACGGTTAAAAATGTATAAATACTGATGAAAACGTATAAAAAATGAGAATGAAAAAAGTGAAAAGAGTAGAATGGGTTTTTCAAATTTTTAGTTAAAATTTAGAGAATGAGAAATTCACTTTTTTTGAAAATTGTTGGAAAAAAGTGTAATTAAACGGATTTTAAAATTTTCTCTTTTCTTATGAAAATTTTTTTGGAAAAATGGAAAAAATTTCACCAACTAAACGGCCCTTATTTTCTCATTTTGTATATTCTCACTCTCATTAATACTCTCTCCGTCTCACATTAAGTGTCCACTATGACTTTTTAAAAGGCTCTTTTCTTCAACTTTGACTTTAAATATTTTTGTTCATGTTATATAATACTTGATGCAAGATATATGAATGGATTAAGTTTTTAAATGTATTTTCATTTGTATAATTTTCATTAAGTATTAAATAACACAAACAAATATATTTAAGGTTAATGTTGAAGAAAAAAGACTTCAAAAAGTAATAGTGAACACTTAATGTGAGACAGGGATAGTACTTATTAAGAACTAATGGCAAACATGGATGACGGGTCTTTTGTATATTTTAACTCTTGCACGACGGATAAGCGACACAATTTTCCTTAAACAAAAAATGAACATGACAAAAATTTTCTTTATGTAAGAGAGATAAAATTTGTCTAATGAACAAGTATTTTCAAAAAAAGACGGAACAAATAAAACAGTTTTTGGATCATGTATTCGAAAGGAAATAAAGTACATAACATGAAAACCTTAGGTTATTAGTAATTTCTTAAGCGAATAACCTATACATCTTATATAAACACCAATTATAAGTCTCGTACACGCATATAGTTTACACATAAATCAAGTTTATTTTTAAATTTTAGTTTAATATAGGACATAAAAAATTTGGCAATGTTTAATGTTTTGTATGTGATACTACACGCAAGTGGTTCAGAATATAAGTATAACTAATAATTATACTTTAACTTAATTTGTTTGGTGTGTACTCATAAGTCTTGCTTTCATTTTGATACTTAAAATCTCGTGCATCCACAAATTTTGGTATTACAATTAAATTAATTTATCGTTATTAGTATTCTAGTTTTGACCTGTGTACGCGCTTATCATTAAACGTGGATTATGTTAGGACATTGACTATAAGTAATAATTAAATTACAACTATATTTGCTCGGTTTGAAAATAAGATCAAATTTATTTAATAATCTTATTATTTTAGTAGTTTAATTTGATATTTGAACACAATTCAAGTCAATTAAATATAGTTGTTTATATATTTATATTTAATCTTGTGCATATACTTAATAACATGTAAGTAGGGGTGAGCACAAAACCGACCCGACCCGGAACCGAACCGACAAAACCGAAACCGAAACTCGGAAAAAACCCAAACCGAAACCGAAACCGAAATTACTCGGTTTTCTCGGTTCGGTTCGGTTCTTGGTTTCGAAACTCGGTTTTCTCGGTATTTCTCGATTTTTCTCGGTTTTTGATCCGAGCCGAAAACCGAAAAACGGTAAAACCTAAACCGAGAACCGAACCGAAGTTATCGGTTCGGTTCGGTTTTACTCGGTTTTGCCGGATTTGTCGGGTCGATTCGGTTCTTGGTCGGTTTTGCTCAGCCCTACATGTAAGCGTACATTTATGTTGTTTTTATTATTATGATCAATTTAATAATAATAAGAGTAAACTGAAAAAAATGTCGCTGAATTTTGTGAATAATGCAAAAAATGTCCTAGAAAAAAAATGCAAAAATTGTCCCTAACGTTTCAATTTTCTACAAGAATGGCCCGTGAAAAGTTACTGTAGTTGCAAATTTAGTTTTTTTGCTAACGCTCGCTAGGAAATCCCGTTAGTTAGTCCTCACGTGCGTTGCACGTGAGGGTAATTTTGTTAATCAGCTTTTCCCGCCTTTATCACCCTTCAGCTACCTCCCAGGCACGAATATCGACGAGGACATTTTTTGCAAATAACCTAAGTCATGTATAACACATTAACAGTATCAAATCACACACACAAACACATTCTATCTTCTTTCATCCGATCAAATCACACACCCACAAACACATACCATCGGAACTTAGCAGGCGTGCAAAATCAAACAACTCACATACCAGGTAACAATATTTACTAATTTTTACTTCATTCAAACGTTAGTTATGTTAATCTTAATCGTTAATGAAGTAAAAATGTATGGGAATCAATTTGTTTGCGCTGTGGACAATCCTGAACATGTTTTGGATGAGTTTGTAAGTTAACACCATATATGAGTTAACTATTATTTCTCTAAGAAACTAGTTTTTAAGAAATTGACAATGCTTAAAAAATAATTTTGATATACAGGACCTGCATAATGATTACGTGTTAGGAGGTTACTATCATGGGAATCGTTATATTTACTTAGTTAATTGTACGGGGATTAGATGGAGAGTTAGTTTAAGGAGAGTCTCAGAATTAGTGTGTGTTGTTGAGGGAGCAAGATGGAATGATTTTGTCATGCACAACATCACCTGTTCGGATGTTGCTTATATACATTTTATAGAAGAGGGTGAGGATGTGTTTTATGTAACTTGCTACAGTGAGGATGGGGAGGAATTTCATAATTATGAACCCGAAAGTGCTCAGTTTTGGAGATGTTTAGTGCCAGTGACAGACACATCTCTGCTTATGGAGTGGTATGGGCCTGCCACCAAGAAGCTCTAAGCTTAAGAAGCTCAAGTCTTATTCAGGGTTAACTGTTATGTATCTTTTGGTTACCAGTGAAACTTATTTTGGTGAGGTCTTTTGGGGTCTGTCCAAAGCCTCATTGTGTTATTGTATACTTTTATAGGATCTGAATTTGGTGTTATTGTCTAGTCTGTTTCTAAATCTTACCTATCCAATGGCAAAGTAAAACAAGTTCTAACCCATTTGTCAACTGCAATGTGTTTCCAAAATCTTACCCATTTGTTCAAACTTAAAAAAAATGAGTACCAACTCATTTGTCCATTGCAATGTGTCTCCAAATGTTACACATGTTTATCTAAAACTAACCATCCCATATCATTTGTTGACTTTAGTAGTCAACCAATTCAGTTTCATCATAAACATAACCATTTGTATACTTGCATACCATTCATTGATTTTAGTAGTCAACCAATAAGTAAAACACCAAATTAACAAGTCAAATGTGCTAAACATATGTAACAATACATGAGTAACACCAAATACTGTGTGCCAAACACAGGTGATGCATACATAACCCAACATGTTCATAAACATAGACATGTGGCACAAACTACCACTAGACACAATAATAAAATGTTATTCGACCTACATAAACTAAATTGTTCCAAAACATGTCATCCCAAGCCATAAGATAAACGAAATAAACAGAACAACCTTCACCATTGCCTTGTCATGACCTTGAGCATTCCTTCCTCACTTGGAATCAACCTCCTCATCTGCTTCTATTGCCTTCTCATCCTTCTCAGCTGGATCCAACTTTCTTCTCTTTTTTTCTATACCAGAGGTCACACTGCCAGATGAATCAACTGTAGCTGGAGCTTCCATGTCTGCCCTTTCCAAACTATCTTCAACATCTGCTGTTGGAGCTCCATTAGCAACTACTACAGCTTCATCAGAGAGTTCATTGTGTAGAAAAGCCACATTCTGAATAACAAATTCTAACTCAGCATACAACATATCAATCTCTGCATCTTGATCAGGTCCATAGGCTGCTTGATCATCCAGGCAATCAACTTCAATTTCTTTGTGGATGAAATCATCCTCTTTGCCTGTCTCCAACTCACCTTCCTCAGCATACAACAAATCAATCTCTGTCTCTTGAATCAACAAATCAATCTCTGCCTCTTCAATATGTCCATAGTATGCTTGCTCATCCAGACAATCCTCTTCAATTTCTATATGGAAGAAATCAGCCTCTTTCCCTATTTCCAACTCACCTTCCAAACCCTGTTCAAGTTCAGGTTCACCCATACCCTTTCCAACATCCTCTTGACTAACTTTCTCTTTTTTATTGTCAACAGTTTGATTCATATATGCCATACCCTCTTTTTGACTGTCCTCAGTTTCTTTGCTTAGCTTCTCCTTCATTTGCTCATACCCATTGTTTAAGATGAATTCCATTTCAAACAAGATCTTTCTGAACTCGTACTCACCACTCAACCTTTTTGCCCTTATTTTGTTCTTCCCTTCAACAAACCATGGTGTTGGAATAACAAGCTCATCATCATCCAGATCTACGAAAAAATAATTCTCATCATCCATGCATCCAGCCTTACTATATGAAGCATGAGTTGAAGTATCACCCTGTTTTCCCTCCTTTCCTATTTCAGTAGCACCATGCCACTCTAGCAAACACAACTCACCAGCTTTCTCAAATTCCTTAACGACATCACCATCCTCTATATCTTCAATCAGAACACCCTTACCACGACTTTTCCTCATGTACAACAGTAGGTCGAGTATATCTCAAACACACACACACGTAAGAAAGCTAAAAACACGTACTACTACTTAATCTAATAAGCTACGATAAGGAGAAAAAGAAATAAGCTAATAAGAGAAGAGAATAAGATAAGAAGAAGAGAGATTTGGAAGGGAATTCAATTCATACGATATAAGGACAAAGCTTGCGCAACATACATGAATAACCAACACTTAAAATGAGCTCCCTACCCTTCTATTTATAGGCAAGGGATTAGGGCAACTCTTACATGAATTATTTCTAGAAGAATTAAGGCTTAAATGGGCGGTCCATGGGCTTCTAATGGACCGCACCTTAAACACAAATATAAAGCCCTATTTAAGCAACATGTAACGAAATGAACAAGACTTGAAATATATTTGAAACGTGTTCCTAACAATCTCCCCCTATGTCTTGATCATCAATGTTGCTCGACGTCTTCTTTGCTTCTTTGGCTTCCGACGTCTTTATAATCTTTGTTTCTTTGTTCTTGTTCTAGGATGATATGATGTTGTCTCGATCTGCCAATCTCCAACGTCTTCTTGTCTTCTCCATCATGCTCATATGTCTTTGACTTGTTTTTATATCATATGTTGAACTTTTGTTGTTACTGAGTCTTTGAGAGAACATTTCTTCAAGATATGAACATGATGGAGTCTTGATGGTCGAACTCCAGCTCCTCAGCAGCAGCAGCAGCAACAGCAGCATCAGCACGAACCAACCGGTACTTACAGGCTCAGACTTGAGATCGTCAACAGCATAGTGTGAA
This sequence comes from Artemisia tridentata subsp. tridentata, assembly GCA_021014915.2. Classification (NCBI taxonomy): domain Eukaryota; kingdom Viridiplantae; phylum Streptophyta; class Magnoliopsida; order Asterales; family Asteraceae; genus Artemisia; species Artemisia tridentata. Next base: position 229,201,561 of record CP139502.1, read on the forward strand.
GACTTTCTCAAATCCTAACCCAGGCCGTTCTGAACCGGATTCCCCCGAAAGGGATAACACGGACACACCGAAGTGCACCCACGATTCAGTGAGTCGCTGGAGATCACCCCACGACTGTAGACCGTTTGGAGCAAACACTAAGCGTAACCCACAAGGAGTTACCGAAGTGACCTGCTGTCAGGGCTGTTTGATGTTGACCCTGGCAGGATTTCCATTCAATCATTGATAATCACAATTGTGACTTCTCTCATGAATGTTCTTGGCAGATTGCTAAGATCTGCGAAAGACACTTTCCTAATTTACAACTGATGCCCATGATGTAGAACACCAGGGTAATTCTAAGTGTACCTAAGAGATCTTTGATGAATCTCATGGCTCTAGACTCAATTGGTGCACATTTGTTTGGTCGTCGGAGGCGTGGAGCAGATTGCCTCCTTTTCAATATCAACACTCTCGTAATGAGAGGTCGATAGATTATGAAGGGTTCTCCGTGTGAATGAAACAAATGTCTTTTGAGAGATACTTGAGTGGCTTAGAAGGTTTAGTGCAGTGCGTCACTGGGTCCATGACGTCTTTAGTCTTCAATACCGGTGATGCTCATCAACTAGTAGATTATGAATTGAACCCGGTGTCTGCCCTAAGGTTGAACAAATGGAGGGCTATTTCTTTTCACCCTTTTCTTTGCTTTTCTTTTTAATTCTTCAACCCCTTCTTTCTCCTTTCATTCATTTTCTCCTTTTTAATATCATACCTAGGACTTTCTAGTTCAAAACTATTGGTATTGTCCTTGGGTAGATCCCTCCGGCTCTGGCGGATCATAGGACGGTTTTTCCTAACCTTAGTCACCTTATAACTCCATGACTATCCTAATGATGCCATTTACCAAACCCTTTGAAAATCTCTCAAAGTGTCGATGATTGTAAAAACATTTTATTGACACCTTGAGAGTTTTGTGTTTTTCAGAATGACTTCCCCTTAACATGTGCTCATGAGTAATTAATTTTGAAATTTGCACATGTCGGGAAGAGTAGGCACTTTTGAATTGATTGACCACGGTTTGATACCTGAGCCAACTCACTAGGCATGAGGTGTTCATGTCCTTGTCATTGATGCACCGATGGCTTGACTCTAGGGTAGGAGAGAGATGACCTATCCCGTCCCTGACTTTATTTTATATGTGTTTATTGGTAGACTCTGGCCACCTGGGGCGTATAGATGCATCCTAGATTTGTTATGTCTCTGTTATATGTTATTATTTACTATTTACATGTATACCTCTGGTGACTGATGGTGTGTGCGATACACGTCTTTCACAACCTCTGGGAGCTGATCACTCTATATATATATTTGATACATGAGGCCACCCCTCATATTATCTGGTTACTTGAGAGGCATCCCCTCTGGATTACTGATATGGCTATATGGTTATGATATTTCTGTTTTCTGGGCTCGTGGTGGATTACTGTTCCTTTACTTTACTTTCCCCTTTACCTTTGTTTTTCCTTACCTTTTTCCTTTATCCTTATTCATTTCTGCATTCTGATTATGTCTGTTGATCTGTATTTCTGATTCTCTGCACTTGTATCCGTTACTGCTTTGTTATTATTATATATGTTCACTGAGCTCTCGTAGCTCAGCCGCATTTCTTTTCCTGCGGCAGGTACTTAAGCTAGGAGCTAGGTTTTAGCTTTGGGATGAGAGCGACTTGTGTGAAGCTTAAACTTTAGACATTCTAGTTTTACCATTTGGATTTTGATTCTGTTATGCCATTGTTTGGGCATTTTGGATTTATGTACTTCAGTTTATTTCTGTTTTCACTTCTGGCATAAGTCATGTTGACTTATTTTCCCTTTTATCATTAATGTTATAGACTTATGATGTTTTGGATTGAATGCTTGTGATCTGATATGAAACCATTGTTGTGATATCTTTACCCTTGTCGGGTTGGGGTGTTACAATTTATGGTATCAGAGAAACAGGTTATCCGAAACCCTTAGAGCTTAGGCTCGTGACCTGTGAGGATTGGGTAGAAATTAGGTTTCCTTTCGCGCACTCTTTTCCTGTTTTGCTCTGTCATATTCTGTTTGAGGTTGCTAATCATTTTCGTGATCGTTCAGATGGTGAATACGCGTTTTACCCAGTACACTGATGGACAGGATGGCCCTAATTTCGAGGCCATGATAGCCGATGCGATGGCTGCTGCTCTTCCTCAGTTGGTGACCCAAGTCACCAATAACATCAGAAATGGTGCGGGTTCATCAAGTGGTGGTGGTGGTGGCGGTGCTCCACCCACTGCTCCACCTGCTGGTATTCATGTTTGGATCGAAAGGTTCAATAAGCTCAAGCCTCTATCTTTCAGGTCTGCTGCCACTCCCACTGAGGCAGAGGACTGGATCACTCATGTTGAGAAGTTGTTTAGGGTCTTGGGTTGCGCAGATGAATTCAAGACGCGCTTGGCTACGTTTAAATTGGAGGGTGATGCGCTGAGTTGGTGGACAGCGTATGTTCAGTCACAGGCAGAGGATTTCGCTGATACTTGTTCTTGGGAGGATTTTTGTGGTATATTCTATAAGCAGTATATTCCGGTGTCTGAGCAGCAGAGGTACGAATGTAAGTATGGGTCTATTCGTCAGTTGGACAGAGAGTCGTCTGGGGAATTCATGCAGAGGTTCATGAGGTTGGCTAGTTTTGTTGGACCAGAGGTTACGGGTAATGCTTTTCGTCAGGCTAAGCACTTTAAATGGGCATTGAAGAAGTGGGTGTTGGATCGTATTGTGAACACCGAGTATGAGGATGTTGCTGCAGTTGCGAACGATGCCCGCAACATTGAGATGTTGCATGCTGATGGAGGTTCGAATAAGAGAGACAGGGATGGAAATCGGGTGAACTACAGGGGGCAGGGTCATCAAGGCCAGAGTCAGGATTATAGGGGTCGTCAGGACCAGGGATATGATCAGAGGGGTCGTCAGGATCGGGATTCTTATCAGAGGCGTCAGGATTTTAGGAGTCAGGATCGGCGGGATTCTGGTAGGTATGGGAATGACCGGCAGGGTCATGGTGGTAACAACCCGCGTCGGGGTCTTCAGCAGAGTCAGCATAGTCGGGGTTCTGATTCGGGTTCTCAGAGGGGACCGACGGAGAGTTTACCTTCTCATCCTATCTGTGTTACATGTGGGAAAGGTCATTCCGGGGCGTGTCGTAAGGCTTCGGGTACTTGTTTCAGATGTGGATCGGCTGAGCATCGAGTGCGGGACTGTCCTAAGCAGAATCCAGCACAAGCTGGAAACTATCTTCTTCCTCCTCCTCCTCCCCTACCGAATACAGGTCGTGTATTTTTGACCACTCGTGACCAGGCAGCTAAGGCGTCAGGTACCATTACTGGCATTCTGTATATTGGTGATTTTACTGTTTACGCGCTTTTTGACACTTGAGCAACACATTCTATCATATCTGTGAAACTAGCTAAGAAACTGAATATACCTTCAACACCACTAAATAACCAAATTGCTATATCTACCCCAATGAAAAATCATATCCTTATCGACCATGAATATTTGAACTGTCCGTTACGCTTCGATGATCGGATTCGTCCGGCAAACTTACTTCCTCTGGACATGATTGATTTTGATGTCATTCTGGGTATGGATTGGTTGGCTTTCCATCGAGCAACCATTGACTGCCACGCCAGAAAAGTGATTTTTGGTGACCTGAATAATCCTGAATTCGTATATCATGAGTCTCGCCCTCTGAAATCTGTTAAAATCATCTCTGCTATGAAAGCACGAACTCTGATATCTCATGGTTGCCAAGGCTATTTGGCTTCTGTTAAAGATTCATCTGTAGAGAGTCCTGATATTTCTGGTGTTCCCATTGTTCGGGATTTTGTTGATGTTTTCCCTGAAGTACTTCCTGGTCTTCCTCCGGCTAGAGAAGTGGAATTTTCTATTGATCTGATTCCCGGTGCCGAACCTATCTCTAAGGCTCCGTACCGGATGGCACCCGTTGAATTGAAAGAGTTAAAGGAGCAACTAGAAGAGTTGCTGGACTGTGGTTTCATTCGACCTAGTGTTTCGCCATGGGGTGCTCCTGTGCTTTTCGTGAAGAAGAAGGACGGTAGTATGCGGTTGTGCATTGATTATCGTGAGTTGAATCGTATTACCATCCGAAACCGTTATCCGCTTCCTCGCATTGATGACTTGTTTGATCAGCTGCAAGGAGCTAAAGTTTTCTCTAAAATCGACTTGCGATCTGGTTATCACCAATTGCGAGTTAAAGAGCAGGATGTCTCTAAGACTGCTTTCCGTACCCGTTATGGACACTATGAGTTTCTGGTTATGCCTTTTGGCTTAACAAATGCTCCTGCTGTGTTTATGGATTTGATGAACCGGGTCTTTCATGAATTTCTTGATAAGTTCGTCATTGTTTTCATTGATGATATTATGGTCTATTCTAAATCGTCTGAGGAGCATGAGCAGCATCTGCGTGTTGTTTTGAGTATTCTGAGACAGCAGAAATTGTTCGCCAAATTTTCGAAGTGTGAGTTCTGGTTGAACCAAGTCGCTTTCCTTGGTCACATTGTGTCTGCAGATGGTATCACCATGGATCCATCTAAGGTTGAGGCTATCACAAAGTGGCCGAGACCTACCACTGTGACTGAAGTCAGGAGTTTTCTGGGATTAGCTGGCTACTATAGGCGTTTTGTAGAGGGATTTTCTAAGTTGGCCTTGCCTTTGACTCAATTGATGCGGAAGGGTGAAAAGTTTGTATGGACAGATGAACGTGAACAGAGTTTTGAAGAGTTGAAAAGGCGATTGGTGTCTGCACCTATTCTGACTTTACCATCGGGTTCTGGAGGTTTCCAAATCTATAGTGATGCTTCTAAGAAGGGTTTGGGCTGTGTGCTTATGCAACACGGCAAGGTGATTGCCTATGCTTCTCGGCAATTGAAACCCTATGAAGAAAATTATCCAACTCATGATCTGGAGTTAGCAGCGGTTGTTTTTGCATTGAAAATCTGGAGACATTACTTGTATGGCGAATCGTGTGATATCTTTACCGATCACAAGAGTCTCAAATACATCTTTACTCAGAAGGAGCTTAATATGAGACAGAGGAGATGGTTAGAACTTCTGAAGGATTATGACACAAACATCCAGTATCATCCAGGTAAGGCTAATGTGGTTGCTGATGCACTTAGTCAGAAATCTGGAATGATTGCTAGTTTGGAGATTGATCCGCGTGTTCTCAAGGACTTGGAGCGTTTGGATGTCGAGTTGTGTGTTCGGCGTGATATTGGTTACTGGGCTAGTCTGAAAATTGATTCGAATCTGATATTGCGTATTAAAGAGGCTCAAAAAGATGATGGTGAGCTTTGGGCTATTGTTCAAAATATTGAGGAGGGTAAGCAAACTGAGTTTAGAGTTGATAATGATGGGGTTGTCTGGTATGAGGATCGTTTATGCGTGCCTAATGATTCTGACTTGCGTGAGGCTGTGTTGACTGAGGCTCACAGTTCTCCTTTCTCTATTCATCCTGGGTCTACCAAGATGTATCGGGATCTTAAGCAGCATTTCTGGTGGAACGGTATGAAGCAAGATGTGGCGTTATTTGTTGCTAGATGTATGACCTGCCAGCAAGTTAAGATTGAGCATCAGCGAGCTAGTGGTCTGTTACAGCCTTTGGAGATTCCTGCTTGGAAGTGGAATGAGATCTCCATGAACTTCGTTTCTGGTTTGCCTTCAACTCGTAAAAGACATGATGCGATTTGGGTGGTCGTTGATCGGCTAACTAAATCTGCTCATTTCTTACCTATCCGTATGAGTTATAGTGTTAGTAGGTTGGCGGAGATTTTTCAGCAGGAGATTGTTAGATTGCATGGTATGCCTTCATCTATTGTTTCTGATCGTGATCCCCGTTTCACTTCGCATTTCTGGAAGGGACTTCATAAAGCTTGGGGCGCTCGCCTTAAGTTCAGTACTGCATTTCATCCCCAAACTGATGGTCAGTCGGAGAGGACCATTCAGACTTTGGAAGACATGTTACGATCTTGTGCTTTGGAATGGACGGGTAGTTGGGATGAGTATTTGTGTTTAGTAGAATTTGCGTATAACAACAGTTGGCATGCGAGTATCCGAATGGCTCCTTTCGAGATGTTGTATGGTAGGAAGTGTAGGGCTCCTGTTTGTTGGAATGAAGTAGGTGAACGTCTGATTGAGGGACCTGAGTTGGTTGAGATTACCAATGAAAAGGTGGCAGTTGCTAGGGAAAAATTAAAGGAGGCTCGTGCTCGTCAGAAGAGCTATGCTGACAAGCACCGTCGTGAACTGGAGTTTAATGTTGGTGACCGCGTATTTCTGAAAGTGTCTCCTTTCCGTGGGGTTAAGCGTTTTGGAATTAAGGGCAAGTTGAGTCCTCGATTTATTGGACCGTTTGAAATTCTGGAGCGTATTGGGGAGGTTTCTTATCGTCTGGCTTTACCTCCTCAGCTATCTCATGTGCATAACATCTTCCATGTGTCTCTGCTGAGGGGATACAATTATCACCCATTGCATGTAGTATCTTATCCGCTTGATCAGATCCGGCCCGATATGTCTTTGTCTGAAGAGCCGGAAGCGGTTCTGGATCGTCAGGAACGAGTCATGAGAAATAAAGTTATCCCGTTCGTAAAGATTCTTTGGAAGAACCACCCAGAGCGTGAGGCTACCTGGGAAACCGAGGAATCGATACGAGCTAGTTATCCGCATTTCGTATTCTGATCTGGTATGTCTCCGTTTTGTTGCCGTTCCTTTTCAGTTCTGATTCTTTGCAAATTTCGAGGACGAAATTTTTTTTGTTAGAGGGGAAGAGTTGTAAAACCCAAAAATCTGGAAACATGTAAAAAGACCAAAATGCCCCTACAAGTTTAAGAATTTATTTAAGGATATTTAAAGTACCATATTGACCTCAAATTTAAGTAATAAGCCATATATGAAATGAAATAAATTTGTACATGTCCAAAAGTCATTGTCTCACCTAATTATATGTACAAACACTTTAATACAATTTTATTCTAAATAATCACATTCATTTACATTTAACATTATATTAACTTGCAAAATAATTGGAAAATTAATGCAAATTAAAGACCATGATTTGGTCCATAATTAGGGCCGAAATTTTGGTCCCTTCCCCCCTCCTAATACACGGCTTCCCTTATTTGTTTTTAAAGAAATCCCTAAAAACCCTAAAACACTAAAACCGATTAACACAAACACACACAAAAATTCACCCGCGCCTCATACGAATTTCTGGAAGGGATTTAGTATTTTTCTGGTGTTGTGCATCATCCAAGGAGGCTAGGAAAATTGGTCTTGGGATTGTTGGAGGCTTGGTTCGATCGGGGTGATTTTCTTTGGTCGATAATACATCCGATAGGTATAAAATTCGTGAGCTCGATACGCATGTTCTAAAATCAGTCTGGTATTTTTCTTACACTCTTTACATCATATAAGACCTAAATAAAATGATAAACAAGAATCATGCATGTTAAAATAATCGAATGGAAATTACATGCTTAAAACGTATAAAAAATTATAGATCGGGTTATATGAATTTTCTGGGTCGTGTTCATAATTTTTATGGGTTTCATAATCATCATAAAGGTCTGGAAAAATGGTTGTTTGATTTGTTATAGCTTGGATCGATCGTAATAATTTTTGAGGATAAAAAGTATATAAAATCTAATCTAACTCGTATGAATTTTCTGGGTGCAAGACCTATTTTATTTGAACCCTTTTCGACCCATATGATTCTGGAAAAATGTCCATTCGAATTATTATAGCCTAATAAGACCATGTCGAATTTTGTTTCTAATCGGGTTTTATTTTAAAAACGTGTTAATGGAGTAAAAATAAAACGAATGACCTAGGGCTTGTATAGTTGATTAAATCTGGACAAATTGATGATGTAATGATAGAATAATGATGGTATAATGATGGGGTCATGATTTAAGAAATTAGGGTTAGGGTTTTATGGATTATTTGTTTTACCGATTGGATTTTATATATAATAGGAGATGTTTTGTTAACTTTGAAACTCGTGGGCCATTTTTGTAATACACAATAGGTTAGGACGGATTTGAATAAAATATAACTTGGGGGAATATTCGCGTAAATATATAACTTATGGATTTAAATTGGAAATTGTTAATTATGTGAACCGAATGTAAATTAAATAAATAAAGGGGCCTATATGTAAATTCTGGAAACATAGGGGGCGACGTATAACTTTTGAAATAAGGGGCTTAATGTGTAAAATTGGATATTTAATGGGTAAATGTGTAAATATGTTAATTAAGGGATCGTTTGTGGTTTATAAATATAAAAAGGACTAAAAGTGTAACTTGTGCAAAGATGTGGTTATGATTCGTAACATACATAAATTACGAGGTATAAATTGTAAATTCATTAAATGGAGGGCTTGATGTGTAAATGTAACTATGATAAGGGATAAATTGTAAATTATGTAATTATGAGGTTATTTTGTAAATTAAATAACTAAAGGGGTATAAAGTGTAAATTGTGGAACTTAAGGGATTAAAAGTGCCATTCTGAATAACTCCTGTATTAAATGAGTAAATTAAGATATTTTCATATTAGACCTTTGACTTTGGTAAAGTTACTTTTAAAACCCTAAATTAGGGAAACTTGTCATATTTGACCCTAAACTCTGATAATTTGTTAAAGTGAACATTACTTCCATAATAAGCCTAATAAATGACTTAACTTAAATTATATTATTTGAAAACTTACTAATTCTGGAAACCTGCTAAAAATAGAAAGTTACTAAATCTGGAAAGTTTCTTAAAATGGAAAGATGAACTAAAATAGTAAGTTGAACTTGAACCCCTTTGTAATTCCGTCTTCTACTTCTTTAGGTGTGAAGAAGGAGAAGCACTGATCTCTGTTCCGTGTTTGCTTATTTATTTGTTTGCACTGCTCATAAGGTACAGATATTCCGCCCTCTTTCAGTAAGGGCAATTTCCTTCTCTTAACTTTGATTCTGATCTCTGTTTCATATTAGGATTCCCTAAGCCATTGCTATGTTCCCTTTGTTTGTGAACCTTTGATATGATCCTTTATTCTGTGAACTCTGATTTGAACCTGATTTATTTCTGAACCTCTGATATATATTACTCCTGAAATATTTGACATGAACCTTTATTTATGACCCTCTGATATGATATCTGACTCTGACCACGGTTTGATACCCGAGCCAACTCACTAGGCATGAGGTGTTCATGTCCTTGTCATTGATGCACCGATGGCTTAACTCTAGGGTAGGAGAGAGATGACCTGTCCCGTCCCTGACTTTATTTTATCTGTGTTTATTGGTAGACTCTGGCCACCTGGGGCGTATGGATGCATCCTAGATTTGTTCTGTCTCTATTATCTGTTATTATTTACTGTTTACATGTATACCTCTGGTGACTGATGGTGTGTGCGATACACGTCTTTCACAACCTCTGGGAGCTGATCACTCTATATATATATTTGATACATGAGGCCACCCCTCATATTATCTGGTTACTTGAGAGGCATCCCCTCTGGATTACTGATATGGCTATATGGTTATGATATTTCTGTTTTCTGGGCTCGTGGTGGATTACTGTTCCTTTACTTTACTTTCCCCTTTACCTTTGTTTTTCCTTACCTTTTTCCTTTATCCTTATCCATTTCTGCATTCTGATTATGTCTGTTGATCTGTATTTCTGATTCTCTGCACTTGTATCCGTTACTGCTTTGTTATTATTATATCTGTTCACTGAGCTCTCGTAGCTCAGCCGCATTTCTTTTCCTGCGGCAGGTACTTAAGCTAGGAGCTGGGTTTTAGCTTTGGGATGAGAGCGACTTGTGTGAAGCTTAAACTTTAGACATTCTAGTTTTACCATTTGGATTTTGATTCTGTTATGCCATTGTTTGGGCATTTTGGATTTATGTACTTCAGTATATTTCTGTTTTCACTTCTGGCATAAGTCATGTTGACTTATTTTCCCTTTTATCATTAATGTTAGACTTATGATGTTTTGGATTGAATGCTTGTGATCTGATATGAAACCATTGTTGTGATATCTCTACCCTTGTCGGGTTGGGGTGTTACATGACTTTTCCTATCGTCAATTCGAGGGTCAATTCTGAGTCGAGCACTAGTGAGATTCCAGTAATGAGACACCATATTTTAATCATCTTTTACTTCTCCCCCTCAAAAATAGCATACTCATGATGTTTTTGAAAAACTTTATGATTAAAAATATGTTGTTTTTGAGTTTTAGGGAAGAATTTCAAGAACTTTTATATTTCAGAACAAAGATTATATTTTCAAATACTCCCCCTTATCAAGGGAATACTTGTCCTTACGAGCAGAATGTTTGAAAAAAAAACTTTAGAAAACATTCTGGTTTTAATTCTGCTCATAAGTAAGAAGCTTTCGCTCCTTTTTCAGGATTGAGGCACTGAAGCGTACCTCAGGGTCCTTTCTTTGGGGTCCGGGTTGTACACTGTTATGTGTGCACAAGCCGTAATGTCACTGGCATGAAGTAAGAATAATGAAAAAGAATTATGAATTATGAATTCAAATGCTCACATCAACCTCCTTTGTTAAACTTGGTGAATTCTGGGTCCGTCCTTTGATATAGTCTGATAGGAAATGGTGGACGACCGCCCACATAACTCTCTAGTCTCCGAATCTGATCCCTCCAGTACAACCTTCTTTCAATCTTCAAGATGAACTGCATCACTTGTTTGAGCTCATTATGTGTCCACCTTGTTAACTTTTTCAACTCATGATCTCGAACTCGAAGAACTAACCTATCTCTAACGTTTTTCAGCGTATCGTCACAGAATTTATGAATCTCGTGGAATGACATGAAATGGTTTGTATGTGTTGCACTTCTGTAGACGAACCCAAAGACTGGGTATTTCTTCATGGTATATTGAGCATCGCGGTTGTTTTCCAAGAACATTATGGGCTCAACGAGATTCAACTTCTGCTGATAACTTTCAACTCCTAACTGAAGATCTTCTACTCGTTCTTTGATAATCATTCTTTAGATGAAATGGCAGATGGCTGCACTAAAATCATACTGAAGATCGGTAGAGAGATGTTCAGTTTTCCTTGTATTTTGATGAGGTATAAGTCTTCAATATCATTGAGACTCAAGTCAGGAAAATCTGCTTCTGAGAACGAGTAGATCTGGTTGTCATGTCGTCTGACGGTGATCGCAGATAGGAATGTGTAATCATACTTCTTCGATCCTGAAACACTAATCACTGCCGTGATCCTGAGGTCACTGTAGACTTGTTCACGAGACTTTTGGCTGAGTTTATAAATGTACCAAGTCTTCCTTTTATCATACCAGTGATGGATTCCTAATTCAGCATCACGATCATAGATCACTTGTTGTTTGAGGAAGATCTTCTGGTTGATTGCAGCTTCCTCAATGGCAGGATTTTGGTAACTTGCTGCAGGAGTGAAGGTAATTGAAGTTGCATACTTCGTTTTGCTTGATGCTCCATGCATGAGTAGTTCAAGATCTTTGTTGAAAAAGAACTGGAAGGGGATTTCTGAAGTTCCATGAGGTTTTCTGATCACGGGTAGTGGCTTAGTCCAGTCTGTGATGTATGAACGGTTTTTGTTGTCACGGCCACCCACCCTGAGTATGTCTGGATTCGTCCAGTCAAACTCACTTGACATTGCACGAGCAATGTTTTCAAGGTGATACTCCAGCTCAGCCGCATTTGCAGATTTGTCTTTAAGAAGAATGAAGGCATCATTCTTGATCCTACGAAGTTCTCTCTTTGTCATTGTCTTCACATTTAGAGTATGTTTGATTTTGTGTGAAAACTCAAACGTACTGTCTTCAACTTTAGAAGCTTCGTCGTCTTGGATCTGAGCACTGGCAAGTTGATCAAACCATTCATTGTCGTTCACATCTTCATCATCATTAAGCCATGTGACAACAGCTGATTTTTGAGAAGATTTCTTGCTGCTAGATGGCTTTGATTTGAAAGGTTTAGACTTTGGTGGAGATGGTGGTGGTGATTGTGGTTGATCTTCTTGTGTTTGAAATTCCATATTTTCTTCATGAATATGCTCAGAATGATGTTCAGTTGCTGTAGGACCAGATTCAGGATTTGGTTGAGGTGGATAAGAAGTTGTGGTTCCTGTAGGCTCATCAATGTGAATTCCAGAACCGCTACCAGTTTTTAGTTTCTTTGTAGTAGGGTCTGGATCTGGTTCATCATCATCACGTTTCCTTTTGTCCTTATCTGCTGACGCCTTACAAGATTCCATATTTTCTCGAATAGCATTCAAGATGGACAATTCAGTGTAATTGAGAGAAGATTTTGCAAGCAACTTGGTGTGGAGAGCGTCTTGAAGATCTTCAACAGAATATTCCAAAAGATGTTGTTGCTGAATCTTTAAAATTTTGATCTTTTCTTCAAATGTAGTATCAACATAAGTTTCAATGATTTTCTGAAGATCAGGAATGTACTTCTTGATGTAATGCCTTGTATTTGCTTTCATTTTAGCATCAACATCAGATTCTAGAAACTCATCCATCTTTAGCTTGGTTTGCTGCATCTCTTCCACTTGTTGAGACAAGTTCTTGACTAAATTTTCCATCTCAGCCATTTTTACACTTGTTTGTTTGTCCTTCTTGACTTGTGCACGCTTCACTACTTCCTTAAGTTTTCTTGCAGCAGGAGATACAACTTCCACTTTTGTAACATGGGCAATTCTTTTCACATGCTTACCTTTCAAGGCCGATTTGATACTATCAGAAACTGTTTCTTTTTCTTTAGGTGATGGTGATTTCTTCGGTGATGGAGTAAGTGAGGGAATTGGTTCTTCAGAGTTAGGTGCTGAGTCCTTTGGAGGGGAAGAAGGAAGTGTAGGAGTGTAAGGAGGTGATTCAGGAGGTGTATTCAGTTTGGGTGATGATACAGGTGAAGGTTGAACTGGTGGTGATTTATGTTCCTGTTGAGGGTTATGAACCACCAAAGTGAGTTCGGGTGGAGGAACTGATGGAGAACGGATGTAGCTATCAGCTTCCAAGTCAGCTTGAGCATCCTTCTTAAGTTTCCTTTCTAATTCCTCTTGTCTTGCCATTGCTTCCTCAAGTTCCTTCTCAGCTTCAGTTGTCTTATTGCCAGGAAATTTCCTTTTCATCTTCAGGATTCCAGTCCATATTGTCCTGATGGAGTTTTTTCCCCCCCCCTTGATCATCATCAAACATGGAGTCTGAGATTTCCTAGTCAGTTAAGACTATATTGCTCTCCTGATCATTCTCCTTCTCACCCTGAGCTTGTGCTTCCAAGTCGGGTTGATTAACCGAACTTGGTTGCTGAGGAATGACAGATTCAGCCTTATCGGGTTGAATAACCGTATCAGGCTGAATCTTGGATGTAGCAACTCCAGACCCTCCGGGTTGATTAACCGGATTAGTGTGGATCGAAGTTGCTTCTTGAACGGTGGTGGATCCTCCTGCTCCTTGCTTCATTTCATACTCCCTTTGTTTCTCAACAGCCAATTTTGCCCTTCTTTCTTCATCCTCCTTAGTTGACTTAAGACTCATCTTTTGTGCATTTTCAAAGTTGATCTGATTTTGAAGTTCAGCTTCTTCGACAGTCATAACAACAGGAGTCTCCTCTTCTGATTCAGATGATTCAGAGTCAGAATCTTCATCAATAATCCCAGATGGTTCAGATTTTGGTTGGGGTTTACTAGGTACAGTTCTCTTGAGAGATCTTGGATGCGGTTTCCTTGGTAGTGAGGTACTTGATGCACTGCCAGTCTTAGACCTGCTTCGAGAACGGATCTTCGTAGATCCTGACCCTTCAACCAAGTTAGAAAGTCCCACTCGACGTTCATGGAATGCCTTATCATATGCAAGATATGCTGGAGTTTCTTTTATTTTATCGGTCATTAGAAACTCTGGCAGTCTTGTCCCTTGTTTGTGCGTGCTCCCTTTGGGAAAGTAGACTTTGCGGAAAGTTCTATCCATCATGTATGGATGAACCTCTCGATCGGTAGGTCGTCGATCAATGTCCTTATGTAAGTCAAGCAGATAGCTTATAAGAACTTTGGTGTAACGGACAAAAGGGATTTGTTTGAAAGCTTTCCGCATCTGAAATAGTATATCTTCCCAGATAAGAGCTGCAAAGTTAATCTTTTCCTGGTTTACGAACCCCCAGAAGACTTGAAGATGACTTAGTCTTGGGTGCTCAAAGCCACTATCTCTACCGGATATTGAACGGGTTATAATGTAGAAGATAGTTCTCCAGGGCTGAGGTATGTATTTAGCATTGACTTTAGAGATCTTGGTTAATGGTGTATCGGGTTGAACATCATAACCAATGTCTACAAGGAATTGCATGATTTCAGATTCTGAAGGTGTCGGGTAGAATTGGTTGGAAGTTTCAGGTGCATCTGGAAGGTCTAAGGCTTTGCGGAGATGATAAGGTGTGACTCTGATCCTTTTACGATCCAGTTGGATTGTGAAGTACTTATCATCACTGCTCAGTGTGAAAGTATCCCAGAATTGATGTATGTACAGTTCTGGAATGGTGTCAGAGCTGTCAAGAAGGTTTCTGCACTTATGAGCTTTGAGAATTTCCACAGCAATCTGGCAGCTTGGGTCAGAACACTTTATCTTATCAAGCTCTACTCGTGCATTGTTTTTCCCAATCTCCAAAGAATACCCATGAGGAAAAACTTCTTCTTTAGTGAGTGTTGGAAGAGGTTGTTGTTGTGGTGCAGCCATTGATGTTATCTGAAGCAACAATCAAGTACAAATATGCAATATACATGATTGTTAGCATATGTTAAAACTAGATACAACACATGGCATCCATTTGCATTTATGATTGATTGTTACATGCTTGATCAAAGAATTTATCAAGATATTACCAAATTCTATAAAATTTGATTCATTTTGATAAGTATAAAAGATATACCTAAGGAAATAGATCAAATTCTATAAAATATTACAATTGCGATAATTATGGCAATTGCGATAATTATGCAATTGCGATAATTATCCATTAGCGATAATTAAGCAATAGCGATAATTATGCAATAGCGATAATTATGCAATAGCAATAATTAGGCAATAGCGATAATTATGCAATAGCGATAATTATCCAATCGCGATAATTTTGGCAATCTCGATAAACTCTCATACAAGAGTTTCCGATAACTTTGAAGATGAACAGCCACGTAGATTTTTATAGAAATTCATTATAACTTAGATTTTACAGCCACAGATTATCTAAATCAGTTTTAATGACTAATCTAAACAATCTGACCAAGTTATAACAATATTCATCCATAAACACTCAATAATCAATCTGCTAGTGTTCGGTGTTCTTCTTAAACCCTTAAACTCAATTGATCCATTTAACATGTTTCTGGGCACAATCTAAGCATGCATACATTCGATTAACCTCAAAACAACAACATCCCAACATACAAATTACACAATAACACTCATATATGGATTTCCCCAAATTTGTCGCTTAAACCCTAAAACTTAATTCTAACGATTTGAAGTTTCTGGGAGTAATTAAGCATACAATCTAGGTTTATTATCAATATTTAAGCATTATTGTACAATTTTTCTCAACTAAAACATTCTCATTCAAAGATCCCCAATTTTACGCAAACCCTAGAGCAAAAATCCTCAATTGCGATAGTTTTGACCGTTGGATCATGATAAAATTAAAAACCAATTGTTATAATAACATGTTAAGCACAAAATTACTCACAAAATATGAAGATCGTGAGTGGATTGCTAGATTGAAGGAAGGCCGTTGATGATGGTGGGTGAGGTATTTAATACGTTAGGTGAAGATAGTCAGAATAATAACTGCGGTTATTTTCTTGACTTTTTATATCTATTATTTAATTTTGAAATCTTGACACATATAGTCCCCTAACCTTAACAACTTTGAATTCCTAGTCCTAAACCCACCATGTGACTAACTCTAAGTCTCAAATATTTCATTTAAGGCACATAACTTTTCCATCTTGAGATCTTATCACAATAACTTCGTGAAGCAACAAATTTTCTGAAAGTATGCAAGTACAAGTTTAAAAAATTGTGGAAAAGATTATGTCTCCCCCTCAACACGTGTTCAAAAATAATTTGTGACATTTTAAAATGAACAACGTGTTGGATAAGGGGTTTGTACTTGCATTTTTTTTTTAAATATATTTACAAAGATAGTTTGGAGATATTTGACTTGGTTAATTGTTTTTAAGAAACTGTTCCAAATCATTTGGCGTCAAACATCTCATACCAATGCGATGAACCA
Organism: Artemisia tridentata subsp. tridentata; assembly: GCA_021014915.2. Classification (NCBI taxonomy): domain Eukaryota; kingdom Viridiplantae; phylum Streptophyta; class Magnoliopsida; order Asterales; family Asteraceae; genus Artemisia; species Artemisia tridentata. The sequence goes on from CP139502.1 coordinate 229,217,916, forward strand.
AATCCACAAATCTTGCATGAGGCAAGGCTTTTGTGAACAGATCCGCTAATTGGTGTTCAGTTCCCACAAAATACAATTCAACAGTACCCTTTTCCACGTGTTCCTTGATGAAATGGTACCGGAGATCAATATGCTTTGACTTGGAATGCTGCACGGTGTTGCATGAAATAGCGATGGCACTCTTGGAATCACAGTACATAGGAATCTTGTTGAATACGTATCCGTAGTCCATTAGTTGTGATCGCATCCAGATGACTTGAGCACAGCAGGCAGACATGGCCACATATTCAGATTCTGTTGACGACAGTGAAGTGCAGTCTTGTTTCTTTGATTGCCAAGAGACGAGCTTGTCACCCAAGAATTGTACTCCCCCTGATGTACTTTTGCATGTGTCTAAGCACCCTGCATGGTCAGCGTCTGAAAATGCAACAAGTTCAAACCCAGAATCCTTTGGATACCAGATCCCCAAATTAATGGTTCCCTTTATGTATCTAAGGATTCTTTTAACGGCTGACAAATGCCGTTCAGTCGGTCTAGACTAATATCGGGAGCAAAGATATGTGGCAAATACAACATCCGGTCTGCTAGCTGTAAGATACATGATCGAGCTAATCATACTACGATACTTCGTAGGATCAATGGGTGTCCCATGTATGTCAGCATCTAGCTTCGGGGATGAGGAGGACATTGGGGTATTATAGGTGTCACAGCTGGTCATACCATGCTTTTTCAGGATTTCCTGAGCATACTTTGACTGACTTAGAAATATACCACGGGGCGACTGATGAACTTGCAATCCTAGAAAGAATTTAAGTTCACCCATCATAGACATCTCAAAGTTTTGTTTCATCAGTTTAGAAAAAGCGTTTGAATATTTTTTATTGGTTGAACCAAAAATAATATCATCCACATAAATTTGAACAATGAGAATGTCTTCCCCGTGTGTCTGTATAAATAAAGTCAGGTCAACAGTTCCTATGGTAAAATGATTAGCAAGTAGAAATGCAGACAGTTTATCGTACCATGCCCTCGGGGCTTGTTTAAGGCCGTATAGAGCTTTCTTAAGCCGATATACATGGTTTGGATGATCTGGGTCCACGAAGCCTTCGGGTTGTGATACGTACACCTCTTCTCGGAGTTGTCCATTGAGAAATGCCGTCTTCACATCCATCTGATAGACTGTGATGTTCTTGTGGGCTGCGTATGCCAGAAACATTCGAACTGCCTCAATCCGAGCTACTGGAGCAAATGATTCCTCGAAGTCAATACCCTCTTCTTGGCTATACCCTTTTGCTACCAGTCGGGACTTGTTACGAATCACTGTACCATCTTCATCCAGCTTATTCTTCCAAATCCATTTCAATCCAACAACATAAACTTCATCTGGTCTTTCCACTAATTCCCAAACTTCCAAACGTTTGAATTGTTCCAGCTCTTCTTGCATGGATTCAATCCAGTTGACATATGTAAGGGCGTCTTTGTTGAACAAGACAAATATAAAGCCCTATTTAAGCAACATGTAACGAAATGAACAAGACTTGAAATATATTTAAAACGTGTTCCTAACAATCTCCCCCTAAGTCTTGATCATCAATGTTGCTCGACGTCTTCTTTGCTTCTTTGGCTTCCGACGTCTTTATAATCTTTGTTTCTTTGTTCTTGTTCTAAGATGATATGATGTTGTCTCGATCTGCCAATCTCCAACGTCTTCTTGTCTTCTCCATCATGCTCATATGTCTTTGACTTGTTTTTATATCATATGTTGAACTTTTGTTGTTACTGAGTCTTTGAGAGAACATTTCTTCAAGATATGAACATGATGGAGTCTTGATGGTCGAACTCCATCTCCTCAGCAGCAGCATCAGCACGAACCAACCGGTACTTACAGGCTCAGACTTGAGATCGTCAACAGCATAGTGTGAAGACTTTCTCAAATCCTAACCCAGGCCGTTCTGAACCGGATTCCCCCGAAAGGGATAACACGGACACACCGAAGTGCACCCACGATTCAGTGAGTCGCTGGAGATCACCCCACGACTGTAGACCGTTTGGAGCAAACACTAAGCGTAACCCACAAGGAGTTACCGAAGTGACCTGCTGTCAGGGCTGTTTGATGTTGACCCTGACAGGAATTCCATTCAATCATTGATAATCACAATTGTGACTTCTCTCATTAATGTTCTTGGCAGATTGCTAATATCTGCGAAAGACAGTTTCCTAATTTACAACTGATGCCCATGATGTAGAACACCAGAGTAATTCTAAGTGTACCTAAGAGATCTTTGATGAATCTCATGGCTCTAGACTCAATTAGTGCCCATTTGTTTGGTCGTCGGAGGCGTGGAGCATATTGCCTCCTTTTCAATATCAACACTCTCGTAATGAGAGGTCGATAGATTATGAAGGGTTCTCCGTGTGAATGAAACAAATGTATTTTGAGAGACACTTGAGTGGCTTAGAAGGTTTAGTGCAGTGCGTCACTAAGTCCATGACGTCTGTAGTCTTCAATACCGGTGATGCTCATCAACCAGTAGATTATGAATTGAACCCGGTGTCTGTCCTAAGGTTGAACAAATGGAGGGATATTTCTTTTCACCCTTTTCTTTGCTTTTCTTTTTAATTCTTCAACCCCTTCTTTCTCCTTTCATTCATTTTCTCCTTTTTAATATCATACCTAGGACTTTCTAGTTCTAAACTATTGGTATTGTCCTTGGGTAGATCCCTCCGGCTCTGTTGGATCATAGGACGGTTTTTCCTAACCTTAGTCACCTTATAACTCCATGACTATCCTAATGATGCCATTTACCAAACCCTTTGAAAATCTCTCAAAGTGTCGATGATTGTAGAAACATTTTATTGACACCTTGAGAGTTTTGTGTTTTTCAGAAGGACTCCCCCTTAACATGTGCTCATGAGTAATTAATTTTGAAATTTGCACATGTCGGGAAGAGTAGGCACTTTTGAATTGATTGACTTTCAATGAACCTGATCGTCGCGAGACACGCTTACATCACCAGTTAAACTGGCTTGAAATTATTACACGTCCAGATCAGATTCAAAGATTATCGCTCGAAATCGGTACATTCTACTCAGACACGTCCTTTGCGAGACACGCTTACATCACCAGATAAACTGGCTTGAAATTATTACCCGTCCGGGACATGTCCTTTCGACTACTGACTTTTTCTATCGTCAATTTGAGGGTCAATTCTGAGTCGAGCACTAGTGAGATTCCAGCAATGAGACACCATATTTTAATCATCTTTTACTTCTCCCCCTTAAAAATAGCATACTCATGATGTTTTTGAAAAACTTTATGATTAAAAATATGCTGTTTTTGAGTTTTAGGGAAGAATTTCAAGAACTTTTATATTTTAGAACAAAGATTATATTTTCAAATACTCCCCCTTAACAAGGGAATACTTGTCCTTATGAGCAGAATGTTTGAAAAAAAAAACTTTAGAAAACATTCTGGTTTTAATTCTGCTCATAAGTAAGAAGCTTTCGCTCCTTTTTCAGGATTGAGGCACTGAAGCGTACCTCAGGATCCTTTCTTTGGGGTCCGGGTTGTACACTGTTATGTGTGCACAAGCCGTAATGTCACTGGCATGAAGTAAGAATAATGAAAAAGAATTATGAATTATGAATTCAAATGCTCACATCAACCTCCTTTGTTAAACTTGGTGAATTCTGGGTCCGTCCTATGATATAGTCTGATAGGAAATGGTGGACGACCGCCCACATAACTCTCTAGTCTCCGAATCTGATCCCTCCGGTACAACCTTCTTTCAATCTTCAAGATGAACTGCATCACTTGTTTGAGCTCATTATGTGTCCACCTTGTTGACTTTTTCAACTCATGATCTCGAACTCAAAAAACTAACCCATCTCTAACGTTTTTCAGCGTATCGTCACAGAATTTATGAATCTCGTGGAATGACATGAAATGGTTTGTATGTGTTGCACTTCTGTAGACGAACCCAAAGACTGGGTATTTCTTCATGGTATATTGAGCATCGCGGTTGTTTTCCAAGAACATTATGGGCTCAATGAGGTTCAACTTCTGCTGATAACTTTCCACTCCTAACTGAAGATCTTCTACTCGTTCTTTGATAATCGTTCTTCGGATGAAATGGCAGATGGCTGCACTAAAAGCATACTGAAGATCGGTAGAGAGATGTTGCAGTTTTCCTTGTATTTTGATGAGGTATAAGTCTTCAATATCATTGAGACTCAAGTCAGGAAAATCTGCTTCTGAGAACGAGTAGATCTGGTTGTCATGTCGTCTGACGGTGATCGCAGATAGGAATGTGTAATCATACTTCTTCGATCCTGAAACACTAATCACTGCCGTGATCCTGAGGTCACTGTAGACTTGTTCACAAGACTTTTGGCTGAGTTTATACTTGTACCAAGTCTTCCTTTTATCATACCAGTGATGGATTCCTAATTCAGCATCACGATCATAGATCACTTGTTGTTTGATGAAGATCTTCTGGTTGATTGCAGCTTCCTCAATGGCAGGATTTTGGTAACTTGCTGCAGGAGTGAAGGTAATTGAAGTTGCATACTTCGTTTTGCTTGATGCTCCATGCATGAGTAGTTCAAGATCTTTGTTGAAAAAGAACTGGAAGGGGATTTCTGAAGTTCCATGTGGTTTTCTGATCACGGGTAGTGGCTTAGTCCAGTCTGTGATGTATGAACGGTTTTTGTTGTCACGGCCACCCACCCTGAGTATGTCTGGATTCATCCAGTCAAACTCACTTGACATTGCACGAGCAATGTTTTCAAGGTGATACTCCAGCTCAGCCGCATTTGCAGATTTGTCTTTAAGAAGAATGAAGGCATCATTCTTGATCCTACGAAGTTCTCTCTTTGTCATTTTCTTCACATTTAGAGTATGTTTGATTTTGTGTGTAAACTCAAATGTACTGTCTTCAAATTTAGAAGCTTCATCATCTTGGATCTGAGCACTTGCAAGTTGATCAAACCATTCATTGTCGTTCACATCTTCATCATCATCAAGCCATGTGAGAACAGCTGGTTTTTGAGAAGATTTCTTGCTGCTAGATGGCTTTGATTTGAAAGATTTAGACTTTGGTGGAGATGGTGGTGGTGATTGTGGTTGATCTTCTTGTGTTTGAAATTCCACATTTTCTTCATGAATATGCTCAGAATGATGTTCAGTTGCTGTAGGACCAGATTCAGGATTTGGTTGAGGTGGAGAAGAAGTTGTGGTTCCTGTAGGCTCAGCAATGTGAATTCCAGATCCGCTACCAGTCTTTAGTTTCTTTGTAGTAGGGTCTGGGTCTGGTTCATCATCATCACGTTTCCTTTTGTCCTTATCTGCTGAAGCCTTACAAGATTCCATATTTTCTTGAATAGCATTCAAGATGGACAATTCAGTGTAATTGAGAGAAGATTTTGCAAGCAACTTGGTGTGGAGAGCGTCTTGAAGATCTTCAACAGAATATTCCAGAAGATGTTGTTGCTGAATCTTCAAGATTTTGATCTTTTCTTCAAATGTAGTATCAACATAAGTTTCAATGATTTTCTGAAGATCAGGAATGTACTTCTTGATGTAATGCCTTGTATTTGCTTTCATTTTAGCATCAATATCCGATTCTAGAAACTCATCCATCTTTAGCTTAGTTTGCTGCATTTCTTCCACTTGTTGAGACAAGTTCTTGACTAAGTTTTCCATCTCAGCCATTTTTACACTTGTTTGTTCGTCCTTCTTGACTTATGCACTCTTCACTGCTTTCTTAAATTTTCTTTCAGCAGGAGATACAACTTCCACTTTTGTAACACGAGCAATTCTTTTCACATGCTTACCTTTCAAGGCTGATTTGATACTATCAGAAACTGTTGCTTTTTCTTTAGGTGATGGTGATTTCTTCGGTGATGGAGTAAGTGATGGAATTGGTTCTTCAGAGTTAGGTGCTAAGTCCTTTGGAGGGGAAGAAGGAGGTGTTGGAGTGTGAGGAGGTTATTCAGGAGGTGTATTCGGTTTGGGTGATGATACAGGAGAAGGTTGAACTGGTGGTGATTTCTGTTCCTGTTGAGGGTTATGAACAACCAAAGCGAGTTCGGGTGGAGGAACTGATGGAGAACGGATGTAGCTATCAGCTTCCAAGTCAGCTTGAGCATCCTCCTTAAGTTTCCTTTCTAATTCCTCTTGTCTTGCCATTGCTTCCTCAAGTTCCTTAGCAGCTTCAGTTGTCTTATTGCCAGGAAATTTCCTTTTCATCTTCAGGATTCCAGTCCATATTGTCCTGATGGAGTTGTTTCCCCCTTGATCATCATCAAACATGGAGTCTGAGATTTCCTTGTCAGTTAAGACTATATTGCTCTCCTGATCATTCTCCTTCTCACCCTGAGCTTGTGCTTCCAAGTAGGGTTGATTAACCGAACTTGGTTGCTGAGGAATGACAGATTCAGCCTTATCGGGTTGAATAACCATATCAGGCTGAATCTTGGATGTAGCAACTCCAGATCCTCCGGGTTGATTAACCGGATTAGTGTGGATCGAAGCTGCTTCTTTACCGGTGCCTGATCCTCCTGCTCCATGCTTCATCTCATACTCCCTTTGTTTCTCAACAGCCAATTTTGCCCTTCTTTCTTCATCCTCCTTAGTTGACTTTAGACTCATTTTTTGTGCATTTTCAAAGTTGATCTGATTATGAAGTTCAGCTTCTTCAACAGTCATAACAACAGGAGTCTCCTCTTCTTATTCAGATGATTCAGAGTCAGAATCTTCATCAATAATCCCAGATGGTTCAGATTTTGGTTGGGGTTTACTAGGTACAGTTCTCTTGAGAGATCTTGGATGCGGTTTCCTTGGTAGTGAGGTACTTGATGCACTGCCAGTCTTAGACCTGCTTCGAGAACGGGTCTTCGTAGATCCTGACCCTTCAACCAAGTTAGAAAGTCCCACTCGACGTTCATGGAATGCCTTATCATATGCAAGATATGCTGGCGTTTCTTTTATTTTATCGGTCATTAGAAACTCTGGCAGTCTTGTCCCTTGTTTGTGCGTGCTCCCTTTGGGAAAGTAGACTTTGGGGAAAGTTCTATCCATCATGTATGGATGAACCTCTCGATCGGTAGGTCGTCGATCAATGTCCTTATGTAAGTCAAGCAGATAGCTTATAAGAACTTTGGTGTAACGGACAAAAGGGATTTGTTTGAAAGCTTTCCGCATCTGAAATAGTATATCTTCCCAGATAAGAGCTGCAAAGTCAATCTTTTCCTGGTTCACGAACCCCCAGAAGACTTGAAGATGACTTAGTCTTGGGTGCTCAAAGCCACTATCTCTACCGGATATTGAACGGGTTATTATGTAGAAGATAGTTCTCCAGGGCTGAGGTATGTATTTAGCATTGACTTTTGAGATCTTGGTTAATGGTGTGTCGGATAGAACATCATAACCAATGTCTACAAGGAATTGCATGATTTCAGATTCTGAAGGTGTCGGGTAGAATTGGTTGGAAGTTTCAGGTGCATCTAGAAGGTCTAAGGCTTTGCGGAGATGATAAGGTGTGACTCTGATCATTTTACGATCCAGTTGAATTGTGAAGTACTTATCATCACTGCTTAGTGTGAAAGTATCCCAGAATTGATGTATGTACAGTTCTGGAATGGTGTCAGAGCTGTCAAGAAGGTTTCTGCACTTATGAGCTTTGAGAAGTTCCATAGCAATCTGGCAGCTTGGGTCAGAACACTTTATCTTATCAAGCTCTACTCGTGCATTGTTTTTCCCAATTTCCAAAGAATACCCATGAGGAAAAACTTCTTCTTTAGTGAGTGATGGAAGAGGTTGTTGTTGTGGTGCAGCCATTGATGTTATCTGAAGCAACAATCAAGTACAAATATGCAATATACATGATTGTTAGCATAAGTTGAAACTAGATACAACACATGGTATTCATTTGCATTTATGATTGGTTGTTACATGCTTGATCAAAGAATTTATCAAGATATTACCAAATTCTATAAAATTTGATTCATTTCGATCAAAGAATTTATCAAGATATTACCAAATTCTATTAAATTTGATTCATTTCGATAAGTATAAAAGATATACCTAAGGAAATAGATCAAATTCTATAAAATATCACAATTGCGATAATTATGGAAATTGCGATAAGGAAAATAGAAATTGAGATAAAACTTAGAATTGCTATAAAAATGACAATTTGAATAAGTTATCTTAAATTGCGATAGAAAAGGCAATTTGCGATAATTTATCAGAATTGCGATATTTTATGGCAATTTCGATAATTTTATCTAAATTCCAATTTCAATAATTCTCAACTCTCATACAAGTGAAGAGAAGCAACCAAGTCGAAGTATTTTCACTTTCTCCTACAAGGAAGTAAAATACTGAGTCCCAATGCCGATAATCTGAAGATCTGCCAATTGCGATGAAACCCTAACTTGTCGCTATTCGAATCGCGATAAACCCTAACTTGTCGCTATTCACCCAGATGCCAAAAACTCACTTTTCATCAACTTTACCAATACGCGACTTTCCCGGATTTCACTAAATCGTCTAGTAAACCAATAAAACCGAAGGATTTTTAAGTTGTAACGATTAGAAATCACGAAATATGAAGAAATTTAAGATCTATAACGTGATAAATGGAAAATTTGATGATATTTTTGAGGTGTTAACGAGATGAAAGCTACGTTCCAACAAATGAGAGTTTTGATGAATTTGAACAAAAAACTTTACGTAATGAATAAAACCAACCTAGAAAACGATTAGATCTACTCAAAACACTATCCTAAATATCCCTTTGGCGAATGATACCACTTGTAGGTCGAGTATATCTCAAACACACACACACGTAAGAAAGCTAAAAACACGTACTACTACTTAATCTAATAAGCTACGATAAGGAGAAAAAGAAATAAGCTAATAAGAGAAGAGAATAAGATAAGAAGAAGAGAGATTTGGAAGGGAATTCAATTCATACGATATAAGGACAAAGCTTACGCAACATACATGAATAACCAACACTTAAAATGAGCTCCCTACCCTTCTATTTATAGGCAAGGGATTAGGTTAACTCTTACATGAATTGTTTCTAGAAGAATTAAGGCTTAAATGGGCGGTCCATGGGCTTCTAATGGACCGCACCTTAAACACAAATATAAAGCCCTATTTAAGCAACATGTAACGAAATGAACAAGACTTGAAATATATTTGAAACGTGTTCCTAACAACAACAAATGCTCTTCGACTGATGAAATACCTTCTTCAATATGAACCTCTATTTCCTTAAACCTAGGTATGTATTTAAACATTTGCACGACATCTTCCACACTCATCAATGGGTCTAACCCATCATCCAAAGATTTCCCAGGGATCCTAAAATGTGAGAACAGAGTACTATCCCCTAATCCTAGTGCGTCTAACATCCCAACATACTCCTGAATGTAGAAATAGTCAACATCAATCAGGTCAACATAGGCTATATGTCCAAACTCATATTTTTGGTTTGGTGGATTTGTGAAGAGCCCATTGTGGTGGATTTTCAGAGTGAACAGTGTACCATTCGAATCTGGTTAGAAAAACAAATAACAACTTAAAAGTATGAAAATCACATATCCTACAATGTACACATGCATGTTCAAATAAGAAAAACAAATGACAACTTGAAACATTTAAGTTTACTGTAAATAGCATCAAGCTCATGTGTTGGAAACTCAGGACTTCGAATCTGCCAAAGTAGAGAAACCACTATTATGGTATTGTTTTGTGGGTGAGTGATTTGATCGGTTGAAAGAAGATAGAATGTGTTTGTGTATGTGATTTGATAGTGTTAAAGTGTTATACACGACTAAGTTGATGTGCAAAAAATGTCCTCATCAATTATCATGCCTTAGGTGGTAGCAGGTGTGTGTTAAAGGCGGGAATAATGGATTGACAAAATTACCCTTACGTGCAACGCACGTGACGAGAAACTAACAGGATTTCCTAACGAGCGTTAGCCAAAAAACTGAATTTGCAACTAAAGTAACTCTTCACGGGCCATTCTTGCAAAAAACTGAAACGTTGGAGACAATTTTTGCAGTTTTTTTTTTTCGAGGACATTTTTTGCATTTTTCGGAAAGCTCAGGGACATTTTTTGCAGTTTACTCTAATAATAATAGTCATTGTGGTTTATAAAAAAAGTTTAAAGTATATGAGGTTTTTGTAAAGTACGAAGTATATAAATTTTTCTTGAAATTATGGAGATTGAAGATTTTGCAGCTAATTCCCTAAAATTAGATATAAGATATCCTCTTTTTAAAAGTTTAAAGTTTGATTGTGAACTATATTAACAATCAAAATATAATATATATTTACAGTTAAGTCCGAAATAAAAAAAAATAAAAAAAAAAAAAAAAAAAAAAAAAAAAAAAAAAAAAAAAAAACTCACAAAGACATGTATTTTTATTTTTTATTTCTCCATCAAAATTTTCTACCGAATTTATCATAGTTTGATCAAACTAATTCAATTTTGACTTTTATTAGCTAATAAGGGGCTCGATTTTGCAATTTAGCTATTCTATTGGTAAATAAAAGGATGTATCGGTTAATTTTGACTTTTATTAGTTAAAGTACTTGTGTTCCAATGATACTCATGATGTGTGAGAAGCCATTTAATCAAATGGTTACAATTACAAGTCTTGTTTAAGACATGTAAAATATATTTGTAGTGTAAATGTTACGAAATAGTTATAATAACCGTTAAATAAGAGTTACAGAGCAATATGTATTATGATTATTCTTGTGTGCAACTAGTTTATAATTCAGTGGGCAAAAGTGAAACTTATATTTTTGTTATAATAACCTAAAACGTATTTCTAAAAATCGTGGTTAATTTGAACTTGAAAACCGATTATAACCTAAGTGATCATAAATTATAACATAAGAATATCAAGACATAAACTCCCCTAACCTAGTCTTATAAAAATCGACACATATATACCATAAGTACCATATCACACGCCCACATCAAGTCCAAAATAAATTTAATTTGTACACAACTTATAAATTAGAAAAGTCTAGAATTATTTTGAAATTTAAAAGATGAAACTTGGTCTTTGATCCTTCCACAATGCTCGGTCTATCTCCTATATTTCTCCCCCTCCTCTATCATTTTCCCAACCGAAAATCACACAACCACAAATACACCAAAAACCTTAGAACATTATAGGTGGCGGCATTGGTCTTTTCTCTTTTCAGTCGAGTACAAAAGTGGTACAAGAAGCAGTGTACAAGGGCAATCTGATCATGGTTATTTTCTGTTCGACTAAGGCTTTTGATGCGTGGTTTTGCAACCTTACAACAGGTTTTACCTCTCGAGGGATCTCAAGAGGCTTACAACCCCACCAGGCAGTGTACCTGACCGATGTAGTATAGTGTAGTGGTAAGTACGGGGGATTGATCGTTCTCCACAGGGAATAGTGTTCGTTAGGTATGAAAAACTACTCTAATAGGTCTAGGGGCGGGAGAAGATTCTTTTTATGTTTTTATAATTTTATGAAAGCAAGTAAAATCTCGGGTTTGAAAGAGTGGGCGGAATTAGTTGCTAATCAACTAACCCAAATAACTACGAATGCAAATAAAATAAAATAACAAAAAATTAAAAGGTGGTGAAATTTATGTGGAGAAAAATGTGTTTACTTAGATTTCCTTACTCCCTAACTATCTTTTACCGGTTGATTAGTGTGTATTAATTGCGTAGATGACGGGTGTATTCCTTGATACCAATCGTGGGGTGGCGTACGTACTTCCCCAACTCTACAAGCTCCTACTTCACTCCTATGTCGAGCCGGCTAGGAAGCTCCTAACATGGGATCACTAGAATTCGCTTGTGCATTAAATACAACCATAAAAACCTTTAGTACGCATTGGTTCATGTTTCTTAAGACGTTCAAGCAAGTTACCGAATAGGAAGTTAGCCAGTTTTCTTAAGCCTAACATAGATAAACAATCATCCAATACAACTAATAACACACTAATAACCAATAATCAATAGCTAGGTTTCATTAGATCTAAGCAAACACAAAGAAAACCTAGCCTACCATGTTAAACAAAAGACAAGAACAAGATAGAATCAAACAACACATAGACATATTGAATGATTAATTGATAACTTATCTTCAATGTAACATGGAAGATCTCAAGGCAAAAAGCCTTGAAAAAGCCGCTAAAATCGTCTTAGGGTTTTCACACACAAAGTTCCACAATAAGTTCCACACTAATGACAAAAAATTGCAAAACTATATATAGACTTTCAGATCTGACGGCGTCACGTTATGGAGTGTGACGCCGTCACCTCGCCGCTTTTAGGGTTCCCGGATGGCCTTCTTGACGCCGTCCCTCTTTAGCTCTCCAAAATCCGTTCTGGCTTATCAAGGCTTGACGCCGTCGGAATTAGGCGTGACGCCGTCCCGCTTTAACTTATACCGTGACGACCTTGATCATTCCAAAGGGTGACGCCGTCAGAATTCCCATGCAAATTTCTCTGGCTTATCATGAGTAATTTTCATATCCACCACTTTTGCCAAGCCATGACGCCGTCAAGAACAAATCCTAACGCCGTCCAAGGTACTTTTCAGCCGGTTTTTGAGACTTTGTCGTTTTCTTCACTTTTATGCTCCAAAAACGTCCAAAATGCTTCCTTTTCCAGATTTCTTCTCAAAAGTACCTAAAATGACAAAAGGAACGATTTAGGGCAATATTTGATCAAATAAATACGATTTAGGGCTTAAATGACCCCTTAAAAGCGGTACACTTTTCGCTTCATCAAATACCCTTACACTTGAGATTTGCTTGTCCTCAAGCAAATGCGCTTTTATTCTAATCAAAATACAAGTTAGGGGTCATTTAATGCTAACATAAAAGTAATTACAACAAATATTCGTTCCACTTTAATCATAATAAGCACGGAGATTACAAACTAGCACCTCATAAGTAGTGTTTAGATACTCACATCTCTCAAGTGTCATCAAAATAAATCTCATAAATGAAAACGGATAATATCTCTCACTACCTGTCATAGCAAATAGATTACCATAGGCTTGGGAAAGGATCGAAAACCTCCTCCACTAGGCGTAAGCACCTAAGATAAACTATCAAAGAGGGCTTTTACATGGGTTATAACGTTAGGTGTAGGGATATGATAAACACGGTTTTGTTGGATAAGGGATATTTTACTGGTGGCGAGTTAAAGATCTTGATTAATTACATGTACTATACAATGTTGCTAAGCCAAGACTCGACTCAATCTTAAGCTAAAAACAAAATAACAAAAACATAAAATAAACATAAAAGGAAACGGGATGGTAGTCCGTATGTTTTTTTCTATTTTTCTTTTTCTCATTTTTTTTGTATTTTTCTTGATTTTTTTTTTTTTTTTTCTTTTTGTATACACTTTTGCCCTACCATCCAAAATAATACATCATAGGGGCGTTGCATTCCCCTTACACTTGAACTTTTACATAACTTTACAATTAACTAATCTAATGACTCGGATTAAGATAATTGAAAAACTTGGAGTACTTTTAAAATATTTAGCACATATGGGGGTAATAAATGATGTTCTTCCCCATTACTCCATTACACTAGTACTTTACCCATGAGTCCCAATCGTCCCAAAACAATATGTACAAGGATATGACTCGACTTAGCAACCATGTAATCAACTAGATAATTAACTTGGGTTTAAACAAATGTTGTCACAATAATGCACTAAAAATGAGTGCATACAAGGTAGGCTAAGGCGATTTGGGTGTACATTTTAGTGGGGCGTAACAAATTCTTCCTTTAAGTAAAATGCTTAAAGGTCGAAACGAAAAGATAGGCTCTGAGGGGTGTACTAGGGGTATCGTGTACTAAAAATGAGTACAACGCAAAGGGTGTGGGAGAATTACTTGACCAATGTAGCCAAAGTAATTATAACAAAAACACAGGTGTAAAACAATGGGTTAATCCTAATGCCTCTTATCATGTAGTAAATCTAACTACACGAATGTAGTCTCACTTGTGGCCTCGGAATGGTCCTAACGCAAGTTCTAGAATCTAAGTGCTACCGGTACACACATCATAGCATAAATGCTTTTCCTACCAATTCTAGGGGCGAACCTCACATATTTGGGGGTGGAAAATTTTTTTAGTGGTACGGTTTTTTTGTGCTAGTCATATAACTCCTATCCGTGAGACGCTCATTAGAACTAAAGTTTCACTCCTAAATGTTGTAAAAAATTTTAAATTTGGCACTAAAATTACCCTAACAGGTATTTATCTCAGTTTTATTACACATTTACTATTAAACAAACAAAAATCAAGCGTAATAGCATTCTCTAATCGTACTTTTACCCCCCCTTACACTTAAGATGAACATTGTCCCCAATGTTCAAATAACAAATGTAAAAGTAAAAAAATAAAAGAATGAAATCAAATACTCCCCTGATTCGCTCGGTGGATAATGAAGTAACATGGTTAAATCTTCTTCCAAGAGAATGTAAAAGCTCCAAGACTAATGCATCACCAAAAGCTTGATCCAATCAAACATTTCCTTGTCCAAAATAACCTGTTAAACCTGAGAAAACAAACACGAAAACCTGCATAACATCGGCGGGATAAACTCTATATATAAGGATATAATGCTTGTGGAATGATAATTTTGCAGATTCCTGGAGATTATAAGTTATAGATTTAATAAAAACTTTTTATGAAAACAAAACTTCCAAAAAATTTTCAGAAAATTAAACCTGACGCCGTCAGGTTGTAAATCCTGACGCCGTCAGAAATGATCTGACAGAATTCTCATGTTACGTTTCCGGAAAATTTTTGGAAAAACCTATACCTTACTTTCTGGAAATCCTGCAAAACATCATTATGACTCGATACAAGCATTTGACTCAAACAAGCACTAATATGTATGTTCATTTAATATTATTACGATTCATGTTCATTTGTGTTCTAATAAACCGATTTAGATTTCCCTTACACTTAACTTTTGCAAAATACCTTTATATGTAGTTAAGACGAAGTTAAAAACAAGATAAAGCATTTTCACAAATTAGTTTTTTTTAACATGAATCAATAATAATAAAACTTAAACACACATACGGAAACAAATAAAATCAAACAAACAAAGAAATAAACACACAAAGCAAATAAAACTTGGGTTGCCTCCCAAGAAGCGATTTTCTTTATTAACGAGTCTTGTAGCTAGACTCAAAGTCATGGGTTCTACGTTTTTCCGTTTTGCTTCTCAATTGCCCCTCTAATCATCCTAACAACCTCCATATCAATTTTGTATTTAGGTCCAAGGTTCAAGCAATCTTTATAATAAAAGCTTCTCTTATTCCAAACATAGTCCATGCCTTTTTCTTTATCCTCATCATTGATGTCCTCAATCGCACCAATGTTGTCCTTGTCAAATCGAGGCACAAAACGAAATTCATTTACCCGATAAGGCATCCTATATGTGATCCTATCTATGTGATTAGAAAACTGAACCGTGCCTCTCAAACGATCGTACCTTAAATTGGATGCTTCAATAAATGGCTTACCTAACACCACGCTAGATAGGCGGTAGTCAACAACACTTGCCAAATCTTCTAAGATCATGAAGTTGGTGACAAAGGTAAAATTCCCAACAAGGATATGCATATCCTTAATCCTTCCAACGAAGTTGCAAACTCCGCCTGGGCACTTGGGGTCTTTCCTAGGCTCAAGTGGTGTATTTATGATCTGGCTATAAAGGCCTGAGGACATCACGTTGATTGGGGATTCACAGTCAATGTAAGCATGCTCAACGTATTGGTACCCAATCATACATGGTATCTTCACATTCCCGGGATCACCTCTCTTAATCTTTGGGTCAATTCTAACAAAAGGTGGTCGAGGGTTATCAACTAGGTTGTTATAGTAAGCAATCTCCTCCTTAGTGGGGTATTCATTGAAATAATCATCCAACCTAGGATCTACCTTTACTTTATTAATTTTCTCAATCAACTTCTCAACCGTAAGATTATTACATTCTAAGTAATTATCTGAGTATATGGCGGTCTCTAAGTTGTTCAAGGCATAATCGAGCTCTATATCAATCATTCTATTGAGCTCTCTAAGCTCACTAATCTCATTCTCAAGTTGGCTACGCAACAAAGCTACTTCGCCAGGTGTAAGGGGCGGATTCGCGTTTTCCATAATGGCAAACTGAATAGTCAATGAAAATCTTATACGAACAAAAGCACGAAGAAAATAGATAGACTAAAGAAAACCTAGAAAAATAAAATAAAAATCTCACTAGAAAGGAATCTAGTGAGTAGACCTATAAAATAAAAATTCAACCTAAACAATAACTATTCCCCGTCAGCGGCGCCAAAAACTTGATGCGTGGTTTTGTAACCTTACAACAGGTTTTACCTCTCGAGGGATCTCAAGAGGCTTACAACCCCACCAGGCAGTGTACCTGACCGATGTAGTATAGTGTAGTGGTAAGTACGGGGGATTGATCGTTCTCCACAGGGAATAGTGTTCGTTAGGTATGAAAAACTACTCTAATAGGTCTAGGGGCGGGAGAAGATTCTTTTTATGTTTTTATAATTTTATGAAAGCAAGTAAAATCTCGGGTTTGAAAGAGTGGGCGGAATTAGTTGCTAATCAACTAACCCAAATAACTACGAATGCAAATAAAATAAAATAACAGAAAATGAAAAGGTGGTGAAACTTATGTGGAGAGAAATGTTTTACTTAGATTTCCTTACTCCCTAACTATCTTTTACCGGTTGATTAGTGTGTATTAGTTGCGTGGATGACGGGTGTATTCCTTAATACCAATCGTGGGGTGGCGTACTTACTTCCCCAACTCTACAAGCTCCTACTTCACTCCTATGTCGAGCCGGCTAGGAAGCTCCTAACATGGGATCACTAGAATTCGCTTGTGCATTAAATACAACCATAAAAACCTTTAGTACGCATTGGTTCATGTTTCTTAAGACGTTCAAGCAAGTTACCGAATAGGAAGTTAGCCAGTTTTCTTAAGCCTAACATAGATAAACAATCATCCAATACAACTAATAACACACTAATAACCAATAATCAATAGCTAGGTTTCATTATATCTAAGCAAACACAAAGAAAACCTAGCCTAGCATGTTAAACAAAAGACAAGAACAAGATAGAATCAAACAACACATAGACATATTGAATGATTAATTGATAACTTATCTTCAATGTAACATGGAAGATCTCAAGGCAAAAAGCCTTGAAAAAGCCGCTAAAATCGTCTTAGGGTTTTCACACACAAAGTTCCACAATAAGTTCCACACTAATGACAAAAAATTGCAAAACTATATATAGACTTTCAGATCTGACGGCGTCACGTTATGGAGTGTGACGCCGTCACCTCGCCGCTTTTAGGGTTCCCGGATGGCCTTCTTGACGCCGTCTGTAACACCCCCAACTCGACATATGGCAGCGGGACTGAGCTTGGGGTGCTACTCGAGGGGTAGTGAGTCAAAATCATAGATAAACGATCTCATAACGAGACGTTTTAATAAAATACCACATTCAAATAAAAAGTTCAACCATTAGAGTTCAAAAGACTCTCAACACATTTAGCAGCGGATAATGATATAGTTTGCAGCGGAAAAATAAAGTAGTTTGCAGCGGAAAATTTAGATAGAAATAACAAAACACAACCCACAGATAGCCATCCGGAACCTCCAGCCCTTCCTCGTGCCCACTTCAGAAATCAATTACCTGAGATAAACATGCTTAAAAAGTCAACACAAAGGTTGAGTGCAATTCATAGGTTTAGTAAAATAATAGTTTGAGCACAAGAATTTTAATCTGGAAGCTTCACATATTCAATCAGGATATCTTTTGTTTGTTTCGCTAAGCTCATGACACACAATGCGTTAACCGAGGTACCAGTAACTCTGGCATAAGTCGACAATAACCGCGGAATTTCATAATCATAACATTTGCCCTCCAGTAGGTATCTTGCCAAATACCTAGGTATTCGATATACAGTACACCCGTGTTGCCTAACTGGTCAACAGGGATGGGACGGTCAATCCTATAGGCCTATAAACTATAATCGCGCTCACACCGCAGGTGATTAATGGTTCATGATCGAGGGTCTTGCTTTTGGCAAGGAAGGTACTTAGCATATATAGCGTCAATCAGGAATAGCATACAATAAACCATTGTGCTCAGAAAAATAGTAGGTAGCATGTATCTCCCCCATGGGTTTAAAAATAATTAAAAGTGCACAAGTGGGGCTATGAATCACACCTTAGTCACAGAGAAAACGAGATAACAATCAGATGGTACGGCACAGCAAATGAACCTCAGCACAACCTAATCAATTAATGACATAACTCAGATATAATATCCAAAATGATTTAATAAATAATACTCGTATAAAAGGTTTTTAGTTTCAATGGCGTTTGAAAGAAAATACGTTTAAGTCTCGTGTGGAAGTCTAGAAAAGGGTAAAAAGATGACAAGTCGGCGGAAACGAACGAACACTCAAGAAGGACGAGGGAAGAGAAAAGAAGGAATACGAAAGAAAGAATTAATTCAGAAGAGAATAAATAACCAAACAAACGACCTCGATAGATAGTTTCGGCTTTTCCCCGTTTTTCCCAAAATAGATGTTATGATCGTTAAAACATAAGAGTTTTGAAAAAGGTTTTGGAATATTTAATAAATCGTAAATAGTTTAAGTTTTATAAAACATTTCACGAAATTTCGGCATGAATTGCCCGTTTATAAAACATTTCCAAGTCATACGACTTATTTGAATATTCCAATTGTTAACAAGTTTTACAAGTTTAAATATATAATTGGACATATCATTCGCGTGAATATTAGTTGCTTAGTTTTATCGACCATTTTGTATTGTTCGGGTCCAGGTAGGTTAAGCTCTTATGAGTCTAACGTACCCTTCCGTCTCATGTACCAAAGGGTCCATAATGTCCAAATAACCAATACCATAAATCCAATACGTCCAATCCTTGTCGATAACATTACAATATTACAAATAATATGTAAATCGAATCAATTATTATATACCCCATGTGTGTTGCAATATTATCCCACAAAGCTTATAAATATCCGAAACTCCCATCGATTACAAACAAACAATAATATCTAACAACTAACTAATATAATACGACGCAACAATATAAATACTCAACGACGACAAAATAAAATAAGCGACTCGATATACGAAATAAATAAACAACAACTCGACAAGTTATAAAACTTAGCCGTGACTCGCCACGAGTCACGGCTCGACTCAATCCGAGTCGTTGAGACTCTCGGCTAACCAATCCGAACACAAACACAACCATTCACTTCTTATTTAATCCTACTCTAATTTATACCAACTCTTTTAACCCTTTTAAAAAAAAATATATATCCAAACGACTCTTATTATTTTGAAACAGCCAACATGATCACCTTAACGCAAACCAAATCAAACACAACACAAATCTATTAAAATCTAATCCTAACACTAATCCTATACTAACTCTATATCAAAACATCCAAACCGACACAAACAATCCGCAACACAAAACAAATCTGAATCCGAACACAAATTCAAAACCAAACACAATCATCACCATTCGCCAGCACTAAATTATTCCTAGTTAATCCTCAACTCGCCATGACTCGCCGTGAGTCACGGCTCGGCTTTGCCGTGTGGCTGCCGAAACAGTAACAACCAAATGGACTCCACAACAACTTCCAAAATTCAATAAAAATCCTTCAATACTAAGAAATGAACAAAAGAACAACATATCGAAAATAATCAAACCCTCACCGAGTCAACCAAGTTGACTCGGTGAGTTTGACCGAGTCAGCCGAGAAGAAGAGAGGAGGTTCCACACGAGGGTTATACAAGTTTTTAGAACCATTTTTATTAATAAACATTTATTAAAATCGGATTAAATAAATAAATAAATAAATATGGAATTAGGGTTTTGTAAAAAGTTATTGAAAATAAAGATAGAGGGCGCGTGAACGCGTTTTACCGAAAGAGAAGGCGGCTATGAAGGTTGTAGTGGTGGCGGTGGTGTTGGCAGCGACGGCGGTGGTGCGTGAGGGTTGCTGCGGTGGGAGCCGTGAGCTCAAAAACTCCAGAAAGGTATAGCAATGGCCGATCTATCGATTCGGCAAATAGGATGACTCGCCGGAAAATATTCCGGTGGCCGAAAATTGTGAAGATGGCCGGACGTTTGGGACGCCGGCAAGGGAGAGGGGAGAAGAGAGAGAGAGGTGAGAGAGTGAGAGAGTGAAAATGAATTAATTTATTAATTTACGGTTTTATATACTAAATGAAGAGGGGGTGAAATGAAAATATAAAAGTGAGGGGTGTGAAATAAAACAAAGGGGCGGAGGGGCTATAACTGCCAACTTGGCTAAACTTTTGATAAAAACACCGCGGGACCTATTTGACATACCAAACGGACTCGAAAATTAACGAAACTTGCGCCATTGTTCACGAAATAATTTTTCCAATAAAAACGAGTATAAATTTGCAATACTTTCAAAAATTAATATTTTTGACAAATACGATACGTTATGTGCTTTCTAGGTTGTGCTGGTTCGCTAATAGGGACAATATTCTCGTTTCTCGCAATAATTCTCGTTTCTCATAATATTTCTCGTTTCTCAAGCCCAATCAAGTGTAAATAAAGTTTAAGTTCTCAGGTAATGTAAAGTTTAAAAATAATTGGCTAGAAAAGGTTATGGAAAATTACCGGGTGTTACAGCACATACATCATATTGGGAAATCCGTCCCGGATTTCAGTTCGACTTATCGGTTCTGGTTTCAAAGAGGTGAGGGTATTTGCGTTTGAACTGGTCCTCTCGTTCCCAGGTGAATTCGGGTCCTCTCTTGGAATCCCAACGAACTTTCACAAGGGAAATTTTGCTCCTCTTTAATCGTTTGACCTCACGCTCCATAATCTCTACAGGTTCTTCAATAAAGTTCAGTTGCTCATCAACTTGAATCTCATCGAGTGGGATCACGGCTGTCTCATCGGACAAGCATTTCTTCAAATTAGACACGTGGAATACAGGATGTACCTTACTGAGCTCTGGTGGTAATTCTAGCTTATAAGCTACAGGACCAACTCGGTTCAGAATCTTGAACGGTCCTATGTACCTGGGGTTCAGCTTTCCCCGCTTGCCGAAACGAATCACTCCCTTCCATGGTGAAACCTTCAACATGACTCTATCCCCAACCTGAAACTCAAGGGGTTTGCGTCTTACGTCTGCGTAACTTTTCTGACGGTCTCGCGCGATCTTCAATCGGTCTTTAATCTGCACAATCTTTTCTGTGGTCTCTCGAACAAGATCCGGCCCAATGAGCTGAGCTTCTCCTACCTCAGCCCAACAAATGGGTGATCGACACCTTCGACCATACAATGCCTCGAACGGTGCAGCCTTGATACTTGCATGATAGCTGTTGTTGTATGAAAACTCGATCAAAGGCAAATGAGTATCCCACCCATTTCCAAAATCAATTACACAGGCCCGGAGCATATCCTCCAATGTCTGAATCGTTCTTTCACTCTGGCCATCTGTCTGCGGGTGATATGCAGTGCTCATGTCGAGTTTTGTACCAAAGGAATCTTGAAGCGACCACCAAAAGTTTGAAGTAAACCTGCCGTCTCTGTCGGAGATGATAGATATGGGAGCTCCATGTCTCGATACTATCTCCTTCACATAGAGCCTTGTTAACTTATCCATGCCGTATTTTTCCTTGATCGGTATAAAATGTGCTGATTTCGTCAATCGATCGACTATGACCCATATAGCATCAAAACCAGTTGCAGTCCTTGGGAGTTTAGTGACGAAATCCATTGTGATCCGTTCCCACTTCCATTCGGGAATCTCGGGCTGCTGTAGAAGACCAGACGGTTTCTGATGTTCGGCCTTAACTTTTGCGCACGTCAAACATCTTCGAACATAGTCAGCAACTTCAGCTTTCATATTCGGCCACCAGTACAGTTCCTTGAGGTCATGATACATTTTGTCGGATCCTGGGTGAATAGAGTATTTTGACTTATGAGACTCGTGCATAATCAAGTCTCGCAGTCCTCCATGACGTGGCACCCAACTTCTTCCTTTATAACACAACGTTCCATCCGAACGTCTCTCAAACTTCTTTTGTATAATTCCTTGAAGGCTCTTATCCTGGAGACCTTCTTGTTCTACTGCTTCTTCTTGAGCACGGAGAATTTGAGCGGGAAGGTTCGAATTGATGGTCATAACTAAAGCTCGAACTCGTAGAGGTTTCAACCGTTCCTTACGGCTCAAGGCATCAGCCACAACGTTTGCCTTTCCTGGGTGATATCGGATCTCACAGTCGTAATCACTTAGAGTTTCTAACCATCGCCGTTGCCTCATATTCAACTCCTTCTGATCTAAGATATGCTGAAGACTCTTGTGATCGGTGTACACGACACACTTCGTTCCGTACAGGTAGTGTCTCCATATCTTGAGTGCAAAAACCACTGCACCCAACTCTAAATCATGTGTAGTATACTTCTCCTCGTGGGTCTTAAGTTGTCGGGAAGCATATGCCATGACTTTCCCTCTCTGCATCAAAACTGCTCCTAAACCATGATAGGATGCATCGCAGTATACCATAAAATCCTCCATTCCGTCTGGCAACGCCAAAATCGGTGCACTACACAGTTTTCGCTTCAGAATTTGGAATGCTTCTTCTTCATCGTTTCCCCATTCATACTTCTTATTCTTCTGAGTCAATGCACATTCTAAACAATCCATCTTTCTTCCTTACGAACAACACCGGTTCTCCCCACGGTGATGAACTAGGTCGGATGAAACCCTTAACCAACAACTCTTGCAACTGATTAGACAGTTCTTGCATTTCGGTGGGAGCGAGTTGATACGGTGCACGAGCCACGGGTGCAGCTCCTGGAACTAAGTCAATCAGAAACACCACTTGTCGAACTGGGGGAAGTCCAGGTAGATCTTCAGGGAATACCTCAGGGAAATCACGCACAATCGGGACGTCCTCGAGTCACTTCTCTCCAGACTCTTTCTTGGACACTTGTGCTAAAAATGCATGACAGCCTTTCTCGATGTACTTCAGAGTCTTAATGCAGGAAAATACTCAAACGGGTTCCACTACGGTCTCCGCGGACAACCAAAGTCTCGTCATTAAGAGAAATATGAACAACTCGTTCACCGCAAACAATACTGGCTAGATGTTTGGACAACCAATCCATTCCCACAACTACGTCGAAGCTTCCAAGTTCAATGGGTATAAAGTCGATGCTAAACGGGTGATCTAGAAGGTCTATAGTACAGTCTCGGATTACGGTGCAAGTATTAACTAGGTTTCCATTAGCCAGTTCGATACTATAGTTAGTGTCTAGCGTGGTAGGGGTGAGATTCAGTAATGGTGAAATTTTAGAAGATATAAAGCTCATATCGGCACCAGAATCAAATAAGACTTTAACATAGATGTTGTTGAGTAGAAACGTACCGGTAACTACATTCGGGTCCTTCTGTTGCTCTCCATTGCCCATCTCATATGCTCTGCCACGAGCGTCTCCAGTTCTTCGTCCAGTGTTCTTTTGGCATCTATTCTTGTAGTGTCCACGTTCTCCACACCCAAAGCAAGTTATAACCGGCTGTGCGTTACTCCCTGTAGCCACAGCTTTTCCCTTACAATTCTTGGCAACATGCCCAACTTTGTTGCATTTCTTACATCTCACAGTGCATGGTCCAGAGTGATGTTGTTTGCAGTTGGCGCAGTATGGTTGATTCCCAGCATATCCTCTAACTTGTGTCGTTGTAGCCACGCATGTCCTGACAGTCTCTTGTCGATGGTTCTGCTCGTGGTGATGATTGTTGTCACGGTACCGGTTGTTGTTGTTGCAGTTGTTTCTCCTGTAGTCATCCCACTTTCTCTTATGATCAAAGTTGTTACTCTTCGGAGCAGTTCCATTCTTGTTTGCCTGATCCATCAGTCGTTCAGCGATACGGATTGCATCGTCCAAAGTTTGAGCATTGTATGACGTCACATTACCTTTGATACATGTTGGTAAACCTCCAATAAACTTCTCAAGCAGCTTCTCATTATCCGGCACCATATGGGCACAAAAGACTTTCAACTCCTGGAATCGGCGAACATAGGTAGCAAGATCAACACCTTTCACGGCCAAGTAGTAGAATTCCGTATCCAATTTCCTTATGTCACTACGTGAGCAAAACTCCTGCACCATCTCCTTTTTAAGCTCCTCCCATGAAATATTATAAGCATTCACAATCCCAACATACTTAGTATATGCTACCCACCAGGATAGTGCCTGCTCCATCAAGGTTCCTGTGGCATACTTTACCTTGCAGTCTTTCGTCCAGTTACTCCTCAGGAATACTGATTCCATCTTTTCAAACCATTGTGCTAAGCCGATAGCTCCTTCTGTTCCCTTGAAGGAAGTGGGTTTGCAGTTCATGAACTCTTTGTAGGTGCAGAAACGGTTCTCATAGACAGGTTGCACTCTCGCCTGTCCAACAATCTGGTTGCTAGCACCTGCATGCCCAGCAAGCGCCGCAGCTATGCCTTCCTTAATCATTTTCTGAATCGCGGTCGGGGTCATTCTCTTAGGTGGCATAATTCTATCAATCATTACAAATGTACAACACTGTAAGTATTTTGATTGTCGTAACAGAATCATAACACAAAGGTAAATAATACAATGATACATCATAGTATAGCGTCCATTCAACACCATAATAGTACATCACCAAAATACCTCGTAGATTTGATACTCGTCGTCAGTCTTGCAAGATATGCAAAACGACTACAAGTTTCTTATCAAATCTACTAACCGGAACTAGTCAGTTCAGTACGTACAAGGTAAACTACTACTACAATACTAAACTACTATAATAATATGATCACTAATCTCTACTAATGGTCTCCTATCTCCTCCTCATCATCCGGGTGAGGTACATCAATAAGGTGTGGGTCCATCTCTGGACTCGGTGGTGCAAGGGGGTGATCGACGAGTGCAACTGATAACTAACCGGTGGAAACTGATGTAGCCGTAATACTCTCCATGGAGCATCGGGACAAGTATAAAAATTTCTAGCCAAATGTTTATAAAATAGTTTCATATAAAAATGAAATAGTAGTGAAAATCCAAACATACAGTAATAAAGTACTTACGAGTGAAGCGGCACGGAAGGCTGATGGCTATCGATTTCGGAAAATGTTTTGACTCACACGGAAAATGTTTATAGTCGAGTATGACCTCGTTCTCTATAAACCTGGCTCTGATACCATTCTGTAACACCCCCAACTCGACATATGGCAGCGGGACTGAGCTTGGGGTGCTACTCGAGGGGTAGTGAGTCAAAATCATAGATAAACGATCTCATAACGAGACGTTTTAATAAAATACCACATTCAAATACAAAGTTCAACCATTAGAGTTCAAAAGACTCTCAACACATTTAGCAGCGGATAATGATATAGTTTGCAGCGGAAAAATAAAGTAGTTTGCAGCGGAAAATTTAGATAGAAATAACAAAACACAACCCACAGATAGCCATCCGGAACCTCCAGCCCTTCCTCGTGCCCACTTCAGAAATCAATTACCTGAGATAAACATGCTTAAAAAGTCAACACAAAGGTTGAGTGCAATTCATAGGTTTAGTAAAATAATAGTTTGAGCACAAGAATTTTAATCTGGAAGCTTCACATATTCAATCAGGATATCTTTTGTTTGTTTCGCTAAGCTCATGACACACAATGCGTTAACCGAGGTACCAGTAACTCTGGCATAAGTCGACAATAACCGCGGAATTTCATAATCATAACATTTGCCCTCCAGTAGGTATCTTGCCAAATACCTAGGTATTCGATATACAGTACACCCGTGTTGCCTAACTGGTCAACAGGGATGGGACGGTCAATCCTATAGGCCTATAAACTATAATCGCGCTCACCCGCAGGTGATTAATGGTTCATGATCGAGGGTCTTGCTTTTGGCAAGGAAGGTACTTAGCATATATAGCGTCAATCAGGAATAGCATACAATAAACCATTGTGCTCAGAAAAATAGTAAGTAGCATGTATCTCCCCCATGGGTTTAAAAATAATTAAAAGTGCACAAGTGGGGCTATGAATCACACCTTAGTCACAGAGAAAACGAGATAACAATCAGATGGTACGGCACAGCAAATGAACCTCAGCACAACCTAATCAATTAATGACATAACTCAGATATAATATCCAAAATGATTTAATAAATAATACTCGTATAAAAGGTTTTTAGTTTCAATGGCGTTTGAAAGAAAATACGTTTAAGTCTCGTGTGGAAGTCTAGAAAAGGGTAAAAAGATGACAAGTCGGCGGAAACGAACGAACACTCAAGAAGGACGAGGGAAGAGAAAAGAAGGAATACGAAAGAAAGAATTAATTCAGAAGAGAATAAATAACCAAACAAACGACCTCGATAGATAGTTTCGGCTTTTCCCCGTTTTTCCCAAAATAGATGTTATGATCGTTAAAACATAAGAGTTTTGAAAAAGGTTTTGGAATATTTAATAAATCGTAAATAGTTTAAGTTTTATAAAACATTTCACGAAATTTCGGCATGAATTGCCCGTTTATAAAACATTTCCAAGTCATACGACTTATTTGAATATTCCAATTGTTAACAAGTTTTACAAGTTTAAATATATAATTGGACATATCATTCGCGTGAATATTAGTTGCTTAGTTTTATCGACCATTTTGTATTGTTCGGGTCCAGGTAGGTTAAGCTCTTATGAGTCTAACGTACCCTTCCGTCTCATGTACCAAAGGGTCCATAATGTCCAAATAACCAATACCGTAAATCCAATACGTCCAATCCTTGTCCATAACATTACAATATTACAAATAATATGTAAATCGAATCAATTATTATATACCCCATGTGTGTTGCAATATTATCCCACAAAGCTTATAAATATCCGAAACTCCCATCGATTACAAACAAACAATAATATCTAACAACTAACTAATATAATACGACGCAACAATATAAATACTCAACGACGACAAAATAAAATAAGCGACTCGATATACGAAATAAATAAACAACAACTCGACAAGTTATAAAACTTAGCCGTGACTCGCCACGAGTCACGGCTCGACTCAATCCGAGTCGTTGAGACTCTCGGCTAACCAATCCGAACACAAACACAACCATTCACTTCTTATTTAATCCTACTCTAATTTATACCAACTCTTTTAACCCTTTTAAAAATATATATATATCCAAACGACTCTTATTATTTTGAAACAGCCAACATGATCACCTTAACGCAAACCAAATCAAACACAACACAAATCTATTAAAATCTAATCCTAACACTAATCCTATACTAACTCTATATCAAAACATCCAAACCGACACAAACAATCCGCAACACAAAACAAATCTGAATCCGAACACAAATTCAAAACCAAACACAATCATCACCATTCGCCAGCACTAAATTATTCCTAGTTAATCCTCAACTCGCCATGACTCGCCGTGAGTCACGGCTCGGCTTTGCCGTGTGGCTGCCGAAACAGTAACAACCAAATGGACTCCACAACAACTTCCAAAATTCAATAAAAATCCTTCAATACTAAGAAATGAACAAAAGAACAACATATCGAAAATAATCAAACCCTCACCGAGTCAACCAAGTTGACTCGGTGAGTTTGACCGAGTCAGCCGAGAAGAAGAGAGGAGGTTCCACACGAGGGTTATACAAGTTTTTAGAACCATTTTTATTAATAAACATTTATTAAAATCGGATTAAATAAATAAATAAATAAATAAATAAATATGGAATTAGGGTTTTGTAAAAAGTTATTGAAAATAAAGATAGAGGGCGCGTGAACGCGTTTTACCGAAAGAGAATGCGGCTATGAAGGTTGTAGTGGTGGCGGTGGTGTTGGCAGCGACGGCGGTGGCGCGTGAGGGTTGCTGCGGTGGGAGCCGTGAGCTCAAAAACTCCAGAAAGGTATAGCAATGGCCGATCTATCGATTCGGCAAATAGGATGACTCGCCGGAAAATATTCCGGTGGCCGAAAATTGTGAAGATGGCCGGACGTTTGGGACGCCGGCAAGGGAGAGGGGAGAAGAGAGAGAGAGGTGAGAGAGTGAGAGAGTGAAAATGAATTAATTTATTAATTTATGGTTTTATATACTAAATGAAGAGGGGGTGAAATGAAAATATAAAAGTGAGGGGTGTGAAATAAAACAAAGGGGCGGAGGGGCTATAACTGCCAACTTGGCTAAACTTTTGATAAAAACACCGCGGGACCTATTTGACATACCAAACGGACTCGAAAATTAACGAAACTTGCGCCATTGTTCACGAAATAATTTTTCCAATAAAAACGAGTATAAATTTGCAATACTTTCAAAAATTAATATTTTTGACAAATACGATACGTTATGTGCTTTCTAGGTTGTGCTGGTTCGCTAATAGGGACAATATTCTCGTTTCTCGCAATAATTCTCGTTTCTCATAATATTTCTCGTTTCTCAAGCCCAATCAAGTGTAAATAAAGTTTAAGTTCTCAGGTAATGTAAAGTTTAAAAATAATTGGCTAGAAAAGGTTATGGAGAATTACCGGGTGTTACACCGTCCCTCTTTAGCTCTCCAAAATCCGTTCTGGCTTATCAATGCTTGACGCCGTCGGAATTAGGCGTGACGCCGTCCCGCTTTAACTTATACCGTGACGACCTTGATCATTCCAAAGGGTGACGCCGTCAGAATTCCCATGCAAATTTCTCTGGCTTATCATGAGTAATTTTCATATCCACCACTTTTGCCAAGCCATGACGCCGTCAAGAAAAAATCCTGACGCCGTCCAAGGTACTTTTCAGCCGGTTTTTGAGACTTTGTCGTTTTCTTCACTTTTATGCTCCAAAAACGTCCAAAATGCTTCCTTTTCCAGATTTCTTCTCAAAAGTACCTAAAATGACAAAAGGAACGATTTAGGGCAATATTTGATCAAATAAATATGATTTAGGGCTTAAATGACCCCTTAAAAGCGGTACACTTTTCGCTTCATCAGCTTTGG